>MU890841.1:0-13877 GCA_036418205.1 Ostertagia ostertagi
CTTGAAGTCGAAGTTTTGGTCATCATTTACTTCAGCGTGGGATAGATCTACGCGAAACGGTAATTCTTTAGAAGAGGAGCAATCAGCCCCGGAGTCGCTACTGGCCTTGAAAATGCCAACGCTAAAAATTAGCAGGGGGTTCCATAAGGGAACCGTTCTCTGCTTCGATGACAGTGACTAATACGCGGGCATGAGAGGAATGAAAAACCGCTGGAGCTACATGGAGTTGAGTGTCATCATTCAACTCTGCCGAAGTTGTCCACACGGTCGTATCAGGGGGGACGTTGGTCACGTAGCAAGAGACTAGGGTCTCACAGTTTGGTTGGAGGACAGTGGTTTCCGAAACTCGAACAGCTGTTACTCCTCGGCGCTCCCGACGAGGATGTTCGACAGCCCCGGTCAACATCTCAACTTGGTCCGAGCCCATGTGGAACACGCGGTTGTCATAATCCACAGACCACGGTGGCAGACGACGAAGAACGTCGTTGCCCAGAATAAGGTCATATGAGTCCGCATGAACTGGAACGCATTGGCCTTCCGTGAAATGGACCTTCTGCTTCAGGCGTTCCTTACCGATTGTAAGGGTACTGTTGCGCTTCCTACGAAATGCACCGGTATGCCAGCCATGCCGATAGCGGACGGGACTACACATTCATCCAGTTCAAAAATACCGAGAAGGGAAAGAAGGGATTTGCTAGCTACTGTAATACCAGCGCCTGTGTCAATCAGGGCGAGCAGGCGCATTCCATTGACGCGAACGGGAATCTGAGTGACAAAGAATTTACGACCTGGCCCGAATGATAACACCTGGACTGGTAACGGCGGGGGTCGGCATTGTTAATGGCACCGCGGTTGCTACTGGCGGTTGGGAGCACACTCTCTTGAAAAGGAGCAATAGCCCCGGGTAATTAATACCAGTATACGTTTCAAGAATGCTAGCTATCCTTGCAGAAACAATTAGGCAACACACGGAGACCCAAATGTCGAAAGGTGAAGGTATTGGAAGCAGTGAAAAGAGAGATCTACCTTCGGGTGAGTCAGCCGCCCTAGCAAATTGGGGTAGAACGCTGTGATGCACCTGTGCGACATGGTCGATCAGCTTTTCCTGGTCCCTGAGCGTCCACATCTCTTGGAGTTGTGAGTCCGCCACAAGCTCACTGAAGTTTGTGAGGATGAGGTTATGGAATATGGTGAGCTTGGGGGACAGTGACAGGGCGTCCAGAGAAAAGGAGAAGCGACAGACCGAACGTGGTGTAATGGAAGAGGGGACAGCTGGCAGTTAAGGGAGAGAACTGCATGACGCTGGAATTGGCTGACAAAACAAAGGGTGTTACATCACTGTCAACGCGCTGCCCCACTGACCACCACACCTGTAAAGGGGTTGAAGAATGCATGCCATAAAGAACCGCTGCACAGCTGGATTGTGACGCGGGGGTACGCGAAAGTGCCGTTGAAAGGTTGGAAAGCAATGGCCGATGCAGGGACTCTGGCACAGCGACGGACCTGCACAAAACCGTTACCGAGGTGCGACGCTGACAGATCGCTGCGTCCGATGAGGGTTCGCATGTGAGGGTAGGGTTGGTACGGAGAGCGGAATGCAGGGCTATGGCCAGTACGTTGGTGCGTTCACAAAGAGCTTGCACCGCGTGGAGGAACAAAGCGGTGACGGCGTCTTGTACCGAGCCTTCTACGGCCAACAGCTGAGCAGGACAATTGATTAGTGGTGACCAAACCCACGTCCAAGAGCGAGGCACGCGGCGAACCACCACGATCGCGCCCCTGATAGGTGACGGTCAATTCCTTGAGGCAATACTGGATCACAGGACTTTGGGTAGACCACGTTAGGGCAAACTCTTTATACTCGCTAATCAGACGTTACCCATGGGGTATCCCTTCATTTTAGCTACGGAAGTAAAACGACACTCCTCCTCTGATATGGGTGACCAGATGAAACCGATCGTCTGAGATGCAGATCCTCGCTTGTATAGACAAACCTTAGTCTCCGGCTGCCCGGGATTCGTTCCATGGCGAGCATGAACAACCGTATCCAGAAGTAGCAGTTATGGACCACTGCTTTGTGATCAAAGCAGCAGCCGAACGGAGCTGATGGGAAGGCGAAAGTCAGCTTGTTCGAAGTACGCCGTTTGTGGCGGGTCATAAGGCGGGTCCATGGGCTCGGCCGACATCGGGAGGGAGGTCTCCACATGGTCTTCCGTTCGCGCCCCGAAAAAGCTGACCGAGTAGGTTACAGAATGACGCATGATCTTACAGAGGGATACCGGGGTTGAGTAGCGTTCGGTGTAAGACCTATACACATGCAGCGAAAGGAATTAAAGGTGCTTAGTCGCGTTCGGCGATAACCAAGAGCAATTGTACGATGGAGCAAAAAAGATGTTAGTAGGATTTTCAGACGGGCAAAGCCAAGCGTCTGGGGCAGCGGACGTACCCGTAATACAAGGCAAAACCAAACATGTAAAAAACAATGCTCGAATGCCAGGCAATGCTGGACGAGAAGAAGAAGAAGAAGGAGAGCGGTTACGATCAAAAGCAGATTGGGCGAGCTCTTCTTTACGTTTAAGCAACGCTACTAGCCTAGAATTAGATTGGTCGAGCTCGGCCCGAGTTTTGTCTACAGTAAGAGAGAGATCTGCGATTTGCTGCAGAGCAGCAGCTAATGCGGGATCCTCAGAAGAGGAATGAGAACAAGGAAGGAAAACCCGCAAGCCATGTGGTGCGCGTTGCCGCGCTGAGGAAAACGACGACGTGAAGCAAGCATAGTTAACCTGTCCTGCTTGGTGAGGTTTGTAGGGGCTCGGCATTGGTAGGCAAGATGGTTCCTACTCCCACAGTTGTAACATCGACTTGGGCCCGGAGGGCGCGTAGGTGGCGCTTAGGTCGTCGGCTGTTGCTGATTGTGAGCCTGAAACAATATCAAATATCAATATGAAAGCTCATCGACATCGCTCAATCCAAAATTACTTTCTTAGGCCACAAATCTCTCGCACGGCTTATCGCCCCGCCGAGCGTAACATTCGAGCCTAAGTGGAAGGGCTTTAATAGGAAGACAGCTAGGGGCGGGGCGTACAGTGCCCTGAGGAGGATGGTGAGGTCAGAATAGAATAGAAGAGGTCACCATAACCGACCGGAGAACAAAAGAAAATTCATCGCATATTCGATCGTTTAATCCCCAGATCTGCGAGACAATGTGCTGTGCTGCGTCGGTCCCCTTATCATGCCATCGTTGAATCGAAGGAATCGAAGCGATGTATGTGTTGAACCGCCGAAACTGATGAAGCCAATAATACGAAGAGTGGCGATTTGTTTCGTTTCGCTGGGTTTATTTTGGGAGCGGGGTACTGTAGTCGACCGAGGGAGCCCTGACCTTTGAGCGAACTTCTTGCACCATTGGCAGCCCCTCGACACCTGGGTTTAGGCCTGCCCGAACCCAGGTGTCGAGGGGCTGCCAATGGTGCCACCAGTAAGATTTCCTTCCTCCACCAAGGCCAAGGCCCGTGTCCCTTCTAGTCTAAATTCATTTCATTCATTCACACAATTGTGATGCGCCCTGTTCTCTCTCATACTTGATCTGTAGCCTTCACCATCGTGCCTATCCCGAATACATGGGCAGTGAGGACTTTGGACGGGAAAAAATTCATAGATTGGGTGAGTAAATATCTCCTGGAATAGAGAGATGAGGAAGCGTTCAGTAATCTCGCAACCTTTTCCCCATGCAAAAACGCCGTTTCCTTGATTAGAATTGCTCCATGCCGTCCAGCACAAGCAGAACAAACGAAAAAAAAGATCCTGTACAAAAACCACATACGGCATGTATGTATTGCAGAATGCCAAAAGAAAATCAGCCGACACGTACCCAAAAGAGTAGTCATTGAGAACCGAGCGCTTTCTTCTCAAACATTTATACTGCATCTTCCCAACGGCTGAAGGCCTGATCGCTTTAAATTCAAATCAGTCACGTGAAAGCAGATTGGGTTCACAGTGGGGGTGGCGGTACTTTGCTGTTGTAAATGATCGGTGACGATTAATTTCGCAAAAACCATACTTGATAGAAGCCAGTGGAGTCTGAATAAAAGGTAGGACCATTTAGGGATTTTGATTGTTTCATCCTTCTGAAAAGGTACTACCGTGGAATTATTTGCTTTCCGTTCCTTCGCTCAGTTTTTTGGTATTTTATTGTCTATTTGCTTCGATTGTTCTGCAGGTGGGCTCTGATCGTTTCAATAAAAAAGAAGAATTGAGTGTTAACGCTAGAAAGCGTCACAAACAACTTCTTCCAAAAGTTGTCGCTTTATTTGCATGCGCATCCACCCTCTAATATTATTTTTTACAAGCGACAGCTAGGTGCATCTGCACGCAGACTTAGCAAAAGCTCGCTCAGCGAAGTCATCGAAAAAAAATGTTGAGTGTGATTTCTGGTGTTGTTGACTATTTGGTACCGTATAGTATGGTGCTAGGTGTGTATTGCAGACGAACCTACAATTCAGCCCACTGAATTGCCAAGTGATCAGTGTGCTTGGATCAGGGTGAAAATCGTGTCGAGTACGCAGCGAAGAAGTACGACTCTCCTGAAATCGAGGTCTTGGCACGACCCCCTAAAACAGAGCATACGCAAAATCACAACAGCCGAGTGTATCGATCAACGGCCGATTCAACGGCAGCTGCGGCGCGATTTGTCCCTGGGTCAGATTTGCTGAAATCCCGAAAAAAAACCGTCGAAATCTACACCCTCGATGAAAAGGTTCCATTCCTCCATTTCCCAACCTTTGAACAGCACGCGGTAGGGTTAGATAGAGCTGGATTTGCTACTATCAGGCAGTATTGAAATTGCTATGAAAGCCTTCCATTCGAAGAGATATAGTCTCTCAAAATCCGTCGAGGGAGCGTCGAGGATGCTGGAATTTTCATGCGAGTTTTTGCCACTTAAAAGGCAATATCTCTCTAATTTCGCAAGATCTTGAAAAAGGAAGACAGTTTTGGAAAGCGGAAGGTTTGCGCTTTCTAACAGTATGTTTAGCTTCCTTCATTCTAGTTGAGGAGATATTTGCGTCGAGGATCTATCGAGGATGATTCTCGGCCGCTCAAAAAGCCGCTCCCTTCTTCACCATTGCAAGTGTAATTCGTTGGCAACGCTCGAAATGGTCTAGAATACATTCTTCCAACATAAGCAATAAGGAAAAGGGGCAATCGTCATCATCCGATTTTGTCTGAGTATAGGCCATGCATCCGACCTCACTCGAAGTTGCAGAATCGATTGAAAGGTGTTATATGATCATGACCAGTTGACAGAAGCTGCATTGTAGTAAACACATTTCGTAACTCCTACAACCTGAAGAACAACTTCATTTGCCCAGGGCTTTTCCTTCACGGTTGTCGTTTTTGCGACAGGGTCCCTAACAACAGTGTCATTCTCAGCGAGGTATTAAGGGAGAAGGAGCGAGCGATAGGCGGAGGAGGTGCCTTTGCAGCGCGTGCGCACATGTGGCAGTTCTTTGCGGGGATGCACTTTCATTCTTTGTACTGCCTTCAAATACGCCCTTCTCATGAAGGTAGGAGGAATGGAGCGACTGAACCTGCAAAGAATATTGTTTCCTGCTGCGCTACACCCTCTTATTCCTATCTGCACCACGATACCACTGATGTTACTGACCCCCAAGAGTACGACCCCCCATGACCAGCCCGACAGGTACGACCCCCCTGTCGAGGATTTCCTCGACCGATATTCACCCTGGCTTGGGCGACTAGAATGAGATACAATCTCAAGATCGTTCGTTTCATCCAGTAAGTGGAACGCTTTCTCAGAGAGATCGCTTGCATATTGTAGGTTATCAGGCTCAGAACTTTACGATTTCGCTATTGTATACGTACACCTCCTCGCACACGAGATGTGAACCATCAGTATCGGGCATTACCTAATGAAAGTATTTATTTTTATTTAGTCTGTATCCAAATTCACTGTAATTATTTGAACGAGGGACTGCCCCGGACCACATAGGAATCAATATGGAGACAAACACGGTTCATAGATTGAGCACCTTTTATCGACTAAACGCGTCTCTGATCCACCTGATCGCACATACCACCGGGACCTTAATCATACGGACAGCCAGCAGACAGCGCTAGTTCCGGACTTTTTGCAGAGAGGCATCCAGCTTCTATGGAGCTGATGCTTTAATTAGCTGGTCACCGCCGTCATTTTCATTTTAGTCCTGTTAAATCCGGATTGAACGTAGCATTGCGAGGTCAACTGCCCTGATCGAAACTCACAACGGCGGGTAGGGGTGTGCGGAAAACGGGTGAGGATGGTGACTGATTGGTTGTCTCTGTCGCTGTATGGAGGCCACTGCCAGGGTCAACCCTACGTTGTTACTAGTAACAACGGGGGGTCGTACTTGGTTGAGTTTGTAGGAGGGGGGTCGTACCCGTTTCAGTCGTTGAAACCACATGTGAAACTGTTGAGGGGCGTAGGAAAAAAGTTGCCGTTTCAGCGCGCGTATATACCCCCCTCGACGGCATTTTTGGAGGAAAAAGTGGGCGGAGTTTGGTGGGTTGAGTGGTATCAGAATTAAATACTATAGAGAGATGATGGTGGTCGAGGTGTCGAAAAGGGGGTCGTATCAAATCCACCTTGGGGGAGGGGGGTCGTAAAAATTTTTCAAAAAGTAACAACGATAGGGTTGACCCTGCCACTGCCATCAATCTGTATGTCATTGGAAACAAAGTTTTCTGGTTTTGACAGTGAATATTTTTAAGTTTCGTTTGGATTTTATACTAGTTTCGATTCTGTTGGCTGTAGTGGAATCCCGCCGTCGATCCAATGGCTTGTATACACTCAGTACCCTACGGAGAAACCCTTATGGGAAGGGAACTCAAAAGTAAACCATAATGTACATGAAAGGTGTTGTGGTCGCAAAATACGGGACATTAGGTGCCAGTGTATGAAACGCTTAAAACATACCCATTAGAGTTAAAACATGACTAAGCCTCAATCGGTGGAGGAGAGACCTCAGAGTGCGCGGGCAATTTCCATTTTTTTCCCGGAGTTTCTGCCCCTCCTAGGATTACTTCCCGTATCTTGCAATGGGGCCCGCTGAGAAATTGTCGACGTAGGTTCAACCTTCTTGAAGCCACTCTTCAAGCTCCATTAATTAATTGCACCCTTCAATAAAATAGGATTTGTGGACTATCGTCGGCAATGTAGCATGCATTGAAAGAGAGAAAAACCCATTTTCAACGATCACAATTGAAAGCGCAACACTGGCTTAAAACACGTTTTCCGAATGCTAAATGTGCTATGAATAAATAATTTGTGATTTTGAACCTCAAAACCCTGTTAGGGTTTTTTTATCACGTTTTTGATTTGCCATAAATCTTTAGCATCTGTGATGATGGCGCTTCACGACGATAGAGGGTTGTCGGCAGAACGATCCCGAGAATTATTGAGATGGCGAAGAGATCAAGCGTTCCGGGTTTCTCGAGGGCGTCCCTGGTTGATATGGGGACGAGTCCTCGAGTGGTAGAGACGCAGAGGGTGGGGAATCCATTCCCGGCCAAACCGATGCTGCGCGTGCAGCCTCTGGTCTACGGACCACTGAATCCGGTCCTTCAGTTGCATCAATGTGCTGCCCTTGTCTGCGCTCTCTCCCCCGGATAACGTGCGTTTCATGACTGCTATTACTGCCCGCATCAACACTTTTGCCAAACGGTACGTGGCTTCTCCGCCCGAAGTACCCCCTTGCTGAGCACGGACTTGGCCCTTCATCCTCTCCTTCTAGCTTCTCTCCATTAAGACCCGGAACCTCCATTCGTCCTCTATTCTCTTTCTTTTTTCTAGCTCTCTTCCGCGGGAGCAAACATCTAGGAGGGTCCCCTTCCCTAAAGCTCCTTCCTAGGCTTGTTAAGGTACCCACTAATCACAGGGCCTCCCATAAATATTGCACCACTTTTCTTTACTTGTAACTTCTTTCAAAATGTATGTATATTCAAGAAGTTTTACAGAAATTTTGCCAATACATTTACATATTTGAAGGGATGATACCCATCGGATACGATCCCTTGTTGTTGTGAGTATGGCTCCCATTGCTTCAAACGCAACTCTACTGTGGCCCGCATGGCATCCTGGGGTGTTCTCTTCGAAACTTTGCAGAGAAAAGGCTCCGGCTCATCCGTGTAGGATGCAATGTTTAGTGCAGGCTTTGCCCCTAACATATCCCTTTAGGATGGTCCAGCACGCTGGAATCAAGGGATAGGAGAGCCATTCGTTCGAGGATGTGAAATCGGAGAGAGTGCCTCAACAGCGCTCCTGAACAATTTTTGCCTCCTATGCAGAAGCTGGGTCCTATTGAAAAGATCATCACCCCTCCTCAAAGTGGCTAGATACCTCAGTAACAGATGGTGCACCGAAATGTCCCTTGGCTCGGTCTAGTATCAAGTTGTATTCCTTTGTAAACAGGCAGTGATGGTGAGCGAGCGGTAGTTGAGACCCCGTCCAGACCACGATAAGGTTCGATTGCTGCCTGTAGCAAATATCCCTTCCACTCTCACTGACTTCCCTAAGACCTCGTGCGTTCATCCCGGAATTTGAAGATTGTAGCTCTGCTCCATGTGAGGAATTTTGTCGTCGATGAAAACGGTGCCCGCGATTCGCCATTTTCGGCCCTCGACACCAGCTCTTTGAACTTTTTGTCTCTGCTGTGCTCCTCCCGTTGGATTGAGCAGTGGTGCTTATGCAACTTATAACGGACTGTGAGCAGTTGTTATCCGACAACTCTCTACATGGCTGTGTTAAGAAAGGCCGGCGTTCTGGTCATTTTCTCGAGCCAACCTGGGTATTGCAGTCGTTTCGCTTCATAATGCTTTTCCTGAGATCCAAGATGTCGGAACTTGTGGGGCAGTCGCAACAAAGACTACTTTCATTGCTCTTTCATCCAGTCCACAGTAGGCCGTGGAGCGTGTAAAAATCCAAAGAAGCGCGACGTTCATCACCAGATGTCCGTCCTTACTGCATGGGAGATTAGGACCTCTCTCGAGTATTAGGTGCACCATGAGATGTACAACGAAAGGTAAGCTGTGGAATTTGGCATGGTCATTGACAAGAGGATAGGGAATTGAAAGGTCAGTCAACCTCGGAAGAAAAGCTATAAACAGCTACAGAAATTGAGCTCAAAATTTGGTTAATATTTATGGGACACCCTTTGCGAAAATGCGCAAGCGTGCTGCTTCTTGTGTATATTCCTCTTCAAAAATTGCTGGAAGCAAGTGTGACCATTCTAGCTGCATCACGTCACGTCTGGTGCTTTTTTCAGCTATCAATAGACATTCGGGACTGTGAAGGTGGTGAGGTCAAGCTGTACGATGCAAAGCAATGGCAACAAATGACAGATGCTGGTGACACCTTCTTTGTACCGTTTTTCTGTGCAGAGAACAGTACGACAACGGCTCAGTGTGCAGCTGGAACACAGAGCAAGTACCATGTTCAGGTGTGACTGACTGAAGTAGATGACTTATTTTGATATGTCTACTATATTGAATTTATTGGCTGTTGCAGTTCACGTCTTCTGATGGGCTCACGGAGATGCGCTCGTTTGTATGCACCAAAAGTAGCAACGATTACGCACCAACTGCCGTCGTCAAACGAACAGCAAGGGGACTTCGAGTGCAGCCAAGCGCTCAAGCCATTTTACAGAGGTAAATCTACCATAGATGATATCATGGAAGATAATACTCACATTTGATTCGAATTGTCTACATGCCGGAATAGGGAATGCCATTTCCTTAAATGAAAATGAAGAAAAAATGGCAAGAATCAAGAAAGAGCTTCCAAGAAAGAGCTCGTCAACCATTGATTGTTGACGGGTGCTTGGTGTCAGTAAGCGATTAGAACGGTCCAACCCATTGATCATGAACAAATTGAAAGGCACCGCCCGCGATAAAAAGAGTGCTTGGTAAAGCGTTATGCGCTGATCAATCCCCCTGTGGGCTGCTCTGCTGCGATTTGGCCGACACAAAGACCTGCGGGGCCGGGCAATACATTTTTATCATCCTCAACTGTCTGGTGCAAACTACACGACAAAGGGTTGATCGGCTTGGTTGGCCTGGACGATGTTACGATCGAAAATTTGATCCCCGCACTGCGTGCGTGACAAGCAGCGCCTCTTATCACTGGACCTATTCCATCTAACATTTCACTACCTCTCACTATAGGTGTGGTATACCAGGCCGAACCAATGAGGAATCCTTGACGCGCACAGAGAGTTCGGGTTATATTCTAAACTGTAGGAAGAGGTGGGGTCGTATTTTGTGAATACGATCACGCATGCATCAAGAGAAGAGAAGTGTGTCACTTTATAAGACGACAACAGTACTAGACGTGATTTCAAGGCTTTCCTTCCAGGACCATCTGGCAAGCTGCGGGACTGCTCTGACAGAGGACATCTCTTCTATGACGGCTCTAAACGCACCTACATTTGTGAATGCGATCCTGGATTCACTGGAGAATCTTGCGAAACAGGTACGGTAAATACCAGCTGGAACGACTGTTTTCTTATATGAGTATTTGTTTTACTGCAATGAACAAATGATTTTGCAGGAATTTGCACTCAATCCAACGCGTCCACTGAAGGAATAGATGTACAGTACCGTACTTATACGGTAGTAATCGGAGTGGATTCGATCAATTACGGTGTGGAGAGTGTGCTTCTAAGCGATGCAAGCAATATTGCGTCGCTGAAAGCTAAGCCGTCTACCGTATGGCGTTATCAGCTGATTGTATATTGTGATAATAAAATAGGTAAGCAAATTGCACGGCATATAAGGCAAAAAATAAACTGAAGTAACCGAACAGGTAATTTCTTTTTCAGCGTTACCGGTATATATTGGCGGAAACTACGATGAGTTCAATAAAGCAATGAAGTCAGATCTTAGAAATCTGTATTGCATAAGATCAGAACAACAGCAGGGACCATTCAATTTGGCCGATGTCTTCCAGGTTGCCGTCGGCGGTCTAGGTCGCCTTGTTCGGGGATTAATTGTGAGTCGAATTGGTTATTAAAGGCAGTGAACATGTTGGCTGGAGGGAGGAGCGATTTTGGTGGATTCGTTGAGCTTGATTGATGGAAGAGAGTTGGGAGATGGTCCCAACCACACCAACCCTGATGACGTCATCATACCACTCCACCCTCTAACCATCGTGTTCACTGCCTTTAAGCTTTTAATGGCTTTGCGAGAGCATCGCGCTGACAAGGAATGCGCGAAATGTAAGGTCTCTTCCCATCATGTCACACAAAGTCATTCGCCGAGCGCTGCAAAATAGCAGTCTCGCGATCAAAGTGCGCGACATTCACTTTTGCAGCTAAAAATCGCGCGCGGTGGGCCATACGCCCAGGAAGTGGGTAGCTACGCAACTTCTTAGCAGCCCAGTATCCTTCATCTGCGCGACTCTGCGCAATGACGTTATGAATGTAGAGCATTTTTATAGAATACATTGTTAGCGTACCGAACTTACTCACACATTCAGATATTCTACACTGAAAACCAGACGTATATGAAAGTCGATTTGGAGGAGTTCATCAGCGTCACGCGCAGTTATAGGCAGGAGGTAAGGTCATTTCAGTACTCGATATCGCGATTGCGCCATGCACTCGATCCATTCAAAGCGGAAGTGTTTGATGGTCAGGTCCACAGTGTCTACTGAGTAGACCAGTAATTGTACCAATATTCTTCCGGACGAGTTCGGTATCCCAGTCTGAATGCATTAGAATTACGCAAAGCTGGGTAAACCTGGGCGGGATCCGCCCGATTAGGGGCTTACGCAAGCTGCGTTACACCGCTCAAATGCTAGAGTAGAGGATTCAAAGACAGGTGGTGCAATAATCTGGTCTGCCGCTGAAATCAGAGGTGCTAGTGCAGCAAACCGATTTTTGTGCGCAGCAACCGTACTGACGTACTCATACTTTGTCCCTCCACTATAAAGCTGGGTTAAGACAGGCAAGCGATCACAGATGGGGTCACGAAGTGGTGAGCGTGCAAAGGGACAATTGTTTAAAGGGATTGGGAAACCCTTGATGGACTGCTGCAAGCGCTTCCCTTTCCTCAAACGCGCCACGTTTAGCTTCTTGGAAGCCAAGTATTTCCTCATAGTTGGCACATTTGCCCTTCCTAAACATGCAATTTATTGTGTCACCTGCCTTTAAGGCTGAGGCTATGTTGATGGCAGTATACTGTAGAGACCTAAAACTGAGCCTTTCAGCTGTATTTGGTCGCTATGGATGCTCAAAGACATGACTCGCTCGCGTATGATGATTACACGGATCTTCGGGCAGCAGCATTTGTGACCGGAGGAAATATTTTGTTCGTGGACGGTAATGAGCAGATGGTTGCACCTCGACTCAGTGTAAGTTAAGCAATTCGTATCGATCTTTTCAAAGGAATACGGATGCTTTCACAGCTTGCGATCGGACCCATCTGTTGATTGCGGATTTGAAATTTAAAGGCAGCGATCATGATGATGACTTATTGTTTGGACTGTGCGGCTTAATGACGTCATTTAAGGACAGTGGTGGACTAGACCCCTGAGCGTGCTGTTGGGCATTGTTAGGAACGCCTTTCAATGCCCTGCCATAATGGTGTTCAACGACGTCCACAAACTCGCACCGCCCGACAGCCATCGTGATCGCTGCCTTTAACTTTCGGTGTTGAACCACCGTACCTGGAACAAAATACGGTACAACCCTGGCGGCTACAATGGTTTCGAAATCCAAAAATGGATTGTACAACCACCGTGACTGAACAAAAATGGATATTTGACGGTGTACGCTATGCAGCACAGAAAAACACTTGTCCCCTGAAGAGTCCTTATCTGGTGAATAGTTTTGACCGGTTTGGAAAGGGAGAATGTGACTCGTCGAAAGGCATATTTTCAAGGAGTGTAAGGAGCAACAATTTCCAAGGAAACTGAAAAGTTTCCGCTGTTTCTTGGGTCGCTACTACTCCCTTCCTCCTCCCATTCCCTTCCCGCTCTCCTTCTAACCTGACCGATAGCGAAATTGAGAAAGCGGAGGTAAACGCTACGACAATTCATTGAATCGTGATACATCACCTCAACATTCTCGGTTTACAGATATCTATCGATTAGTTCGGGAGAGTCGTTAATGACCGTAACATCAAGTTGGCATATACAAGTGAAGATCACAAATGGTTTTGCATTGAAAAAGCAGAAGGGTTGGACAATATCGACATGCTGCTCATCCTTTTTTTTCCTCAAATGTCCAAGAGTCGATCGGAAACCCGTCACTGCGGCGTCGCGACGAAGCTGCGTTAGATTTCAGTGCCATTACCATATTCAATGAAAGGCGGATCTTACGATAGGACAAAAGGCAGCCGATCAGAACTCACGGTAGAAAAGATCAATGATGCAAGATTGAAGAGAAGTCTAGGAAAAATGGCCTCGTACTCGAGAAATGCTCCTTGATTGCTGCATCGGGGTGAGTCTCATTGATGGTGACGTCGTCAGTGTAAATGTCCTGGCCTTCATCTCACAAGGGGGTCTTTCAGGGCAAGCCGCGCTTTTTGGAAACGGTTTCTTGCATATTGTAGGGACGCATGTATGGACCACAAAACCATGTTTCGTTTTCGCTGAACGGTTTTAGTAGTACCAAAAAAGTGGTGAATGATACCCTTGATGGTTCGATCCCCCGCGGCGACTAAATTTTGCAATCAAGGTTGGCGGCCACTTGTTGGCTTCAAAATGGTCCTGACGATGAATATGACATCTGATTTTGACATTTAGCCGATTTGCGATTTGGCACCAACCAACCGTAGGCGCCAACCCAAATGCAAAATTTAGTCGCCGCGGGGATCGAACC
>MU890842.1:0-14572 GCA_036418205.1 Ostertagia ostertagi
CTTTCCTTATTGGGTGGTCCTGTGGCCTCCTTAGCACGTGCCCATACCATCGCAGACGCTGTTCCCGTACCTTCAGCTGGACAGGGGCAGTCTGCATGACCGCTCTGACATCCTCGTTTCTGACCCTGTCCAGTCGCGTCCAGCCGCAGGCCCATCTCAGCATCCTCATTCAGCGGAGTGAAGCTGCCTTTCGTGATTCTTGTTCAGGGGCCAGCACTCGCTGCCGTAGAGCATCGCAGGCCTTACCACTGTCCGGTACACCTTCCCTTTGAGCGTTCTGGAGCACCTTCGATCGCAGAGGATTCCAGTGGACTCCCTCCATTTCATCCAGGCCGCGTTGATTCGTGCCTTCACTGCCTGATCCACACCGTCGGCTGCCAGATCGCTCCCGAAGGTATCGAAGTCCTCCACTCTTTCGATGGTCTCACCATGGCCGTCCACGATCGGCTCTGCACCCTCTTCAGAGCTCAGGAACTTGGTCTTCTTGACATTCAGCCGGAGCCCACCTTCTGCCAGGACTTTCTGCCATTTCTGCACCTTGGCCTGTAGTTCTTCTCTGCTATCCGCTATCAGGGCGATGTCGTCAGCGTAGAGGATGGTCTTTAGTGGTCCTTCCATGAGCCCCTTCACCATGACATCTAGTGTTAGGAGGAAGAGGAACGGGCTCAGAGCTGACCCTTGGTGCACCCCAACCGTGATGTCCACCTCCTTCGTTAGGCCGTGGGGTGCGTATGGCTGCCTTAGCCCCACCGTACATGTCCTCAGGTGTTCTGGCACATTCCGTTCCCTGAGCGCTCTCCATAGTACTGCTCGCGGTAGCCGGTCGAACGCCTTCTCCAGGTCGAGGAAGGCTAGGTAGCAGGGTCGGCGCTTTTCTCGATACTTCTCCATCACTTGCCTGCGATGAAGATGGCATCCGTTGTGGATCCTTTCAGGCATGAACCCGAACTGTTCCTGGGAGATCGGGACCAGCTCCCAGGAACGTTACAGCTTCATTGTATGAGCAGTCAACTTGATGCTGCGGTAGTTGGTGAGTCTAGCGTCCCTATCTGTTTGAGGGATGGGACGATAGTGCTTGTTTCACGCATTGACTGCTTTTGCCGCCGGTGATGTGTTCGAAAGCTGGTGAGCCATCTGGTCCGTTACATTTCGGACTTCGGTTGGAAACACCGCCCATTCTCAATTTGACTGATGATGAAAAAAACTACTATTTTACCGGTGAAACACGGCAAGTTTCGCGAGACTTTCGGACTGGAGACTGAACAGAACGTGAGGTGGAAAGAACTCAATGCTGCCAGGGAGGTGATGCAGGTATCGTTACTTCTTTCATACGATGACTCTTCTTGTGTCGCAATGTAAAATTTTCAACTGTATTTTTCCACAAATGAGATATTGCGATGAAAGTAGGAGAAAAATTATGCAGTGGTTCTAGTCGTGGGGAAAGTCATATTACGCCACAATACTCAGCTGAGAAATTCACTTAAAGCAACAGTTCAGGAACGGTTTCGCGGGAAAAAACCACCAATAATGAAGTTGTAGATGAAAACCAGACGATTAATGTATGAAAAACTGGAAAAAAACGTCGGGGAGGGTCTTAGACAGGTACTCTCCCTCTGCCGCTCAGCAATGGATAAAGACGCACGTTGGACGAGTTGTCTGAACGTGCCCGCTGTAAACGCGCTCCATTTTTCAATCAATTTTCCCTGTGGTCCCAAAACGAGCACGATTGCCGACGCGTCCAATGACGGCCGGCAAGGGGGCGGGATTGGGGAAATCCCCAAGAACACCCATGTTTGAGGGACTTTCCACCCTGTTTTTGAGTTTCTGAGGTAAGTTCGTTTATTATTTCCACTGCATATGTTCTTCACTAGGGCTCGTGTATCCCTCAGTAGTAGTGGCATTGAAATTTTCGGACCCTCCCTGAACTGTTGCTTTAAGCATATTCTGTCAAATTCATATTTCTAGGCGGGTATATTATTTCGATATGGAGCTTGCCACAAAAAGTATTGCATTGCTACACGGAGTTGCAAAGTTCAACTCGAACGAATGCTTCTGTATTGTATGCTGGTAGAACCGAGGAAGACTGGGAGGAGAAGACCGGTCAGGGAGTACGAGCGAAGACGAGCGTGTTCGAGAGCGTTTTTTTTTTTTGCTTACAAATCTCGGTTTGTATTTTGTTTGTTAATGGAACTTTATGATTGAAATGAACGGCGGATACTTTTTTCTTTACCTAATTTTTGTGACCACTGTTAGGGCTATATGTTAGCTAATTATGCGCAGGTAAATGAGTAGAGAAAAGTGGACTGTCGGTAACTGTAAGTTTTTTTTTCTACATAGAGATTGTTCCTCACTTGCTCCGCAACACCAATTCAACAAGATGATCACCTGTTTACAAACGGGCACAACGTAATAAGAAAATATAACAAATATAAAATTTTCGGGGAAATATGTTCTTCTTGATGAAATGAAGGCAATTATTATTGCAACAAACAGACACAAGAGTCACAGACAGATGAGATTCAGCAACAACCAGTTAAAATCAGTACAGCGGTTAGTGATCTGTACACTGGTGTGGTTCGGCTTCAATCAAGGGAACTAGCATCGCAGCGGCGTAACCGAGCGGGTAATAGGGAGCAACACCTAAATCCACTTCACTTCACTGTTACTGTGCGACCTTGTGCACATTGATAATTATCGATGTAGCACTGTACATAGAATCAGCTATACGAGTCGTGGGCTAAAAGTGATCAAATTCACGATTCGCTTGGTTGGGACGGGTAAAAGTCGCAGAATTTGTGACCCTGCATTTAGTGGAGAAGTCACGACAGTGTTGAGACCAACGTACTAAAAAAATATACGTATCGGTATATTTGCATAACAATGATAGATGAGCTTCTGAAACCAAGCAAACTACTTAATTGGCGAGTTGCAATCTAGCAGTCCAAAGACTGTATGTAACACTTCCACCTGGGATGAGATGAAAGTCTGCCAAAATTTGTTTACTGCTCCGAACCGGGGCTTCCTCGTGGAAGATGTAGTTGTAAAGAACTATATGGATATGTAAGGCCGCATCCCGCAATGTTATCGGCAAATATTAGGGAACGGTTGGAAGGGAATTGTGCACCAAAGGTACCCTGCGATCAGTTTTTCGGAGAGACCCTTTTGCATATGCCGCACTCTGCACCTTGATCGTAAGCTGTGTCTTTATCTCCTATGGACCGGGTATTAATGTGATGCACGCCCACCGTTGGGTTATTTGTGTATCACTCTGCGCTATGCTTCTCAACCCCTCTCCTTGACGCCTATTGCTTCAATGCTCGCTGATGTGCTTGCCGCTTATGTCAGACTCTATAACGTAGCTCTACTTGGGTCGCATCTAATTCCATGTCCGAAAAAGTACCATCCAAAAAAATCAATCGTGAGACTTTAATCACTCATGGACCGCAAGATGTTCATGATGAACCACGCTTCTGCTTGAGGAAAAGCGTTTTCTTGATTGGAAAAATTTCACTTCTCTAGGATGTATTTATATTTCGTGGACTCGAAAAAACAAAATATGTGCTATTTTTTATTGAACTTTGGTGAGCTCAGTAAGTGATGAGGAAAGAGATAAGGTGCAAGGAAGCGGTCCGTAGCACAATTATGACAGAAGTTTCCAGAACTCTCTAAAAATCAGACTTTCACTATTCACACATCAGTTCCGGAAACAGCCAACAACAATCCGTTCTTCTCTGCGGAAGCCAGGTACGATATCATGAAAGATGCTCTGACGGATGCCAGGCTAACGATACAGAAGAGCATTTAGGTTGAACGCGTATGGCTGCAACTGCAGCTCTTCCTAGTGGAGAGATATCTTACAAGTTAAAGAACGTGTCTTACCTTCGCCCACAGTTTCCCTCCAAGGCGGCAGTGGTCTAGGAGGAAGGGTCGAAGTGAAAGTAGATATGCCGTTTTTCGTACCTAACCGCAAGAACGACCGACAGGAGGAGTACGATTACGCGCTGGATTCTCCTAATCTTGCAGGTTCACTGTTTTTGAATGCTGTAGGCTTCTATCAGTACGTACATAGACTTGACAGTTTGCAGGTTCCATCGAACAGGTTCAACTGCTCTGATTCGCTTTTGAGAAATAGCCGTTAATTCCCAAATCCGCTTTCTATTCAGAAACACAAATTTTAGTTGACGGGACGCCATATCCTGCTACAAGGCACAAGTTCCTGAGTGTGTTTGGCTCGTTAGCATGCTGGGCTTCATTCGACCATAACATCTGTCGCCGAAGTGGATCAGCACGATGTTGTTCGTTTGGTCTGGAATGGAACTACTGAGAGATCATCTGTTTTCCTGAATCCCTTTCATAATATACGTGAAAATCCATGCAGCTGCCTCCGGAAGAGCCAAAAAACGTGGCGTATTTTGATGGATTACTTAACTCTCATCGTTTTTGTTGAGGCTGCTCCACTTTGAAAATACCGGAGTGTCATGAATCTTAGGGATCCAAAAGTCAGGTCGACAACGATTCGTTTATAGTAACACACGGGGGTGGTCGTTCTGCTTGAGTTGTAGGAGGGGTCGGTCCTGTTTCAAGCCGCGCGTATACATTCGGAGTGTCTGAATGCCTAGGGGTCTCAAAAAACAGGGTCACCCTAAACAGTCAAGTCCACCTTGGGGGAGGGGAGGTCGTAAAAATTTTTGAAAAAGTAACAACGATAGGACTGACCCTGCTCAAAACTCCCTCTGATTACCGTTTGCTAATCTAAACAAGCCAGAGCCTCGTAGGCCCCCGTCAGGCCCCCCGAATTTCAGTGATGAAAATAACAGCCCGTTGGAAATGAGAGACATAAGATGGACAGTCGATGCACCGAAGAATAAAAGCCAACGAATGCCTAGGATCCGAGAAATTGGGACGCCTTGCTCCCGCTGATTTGCGCGCGAATGATGCGACTCCACGGTGGCTCCCTCTCAACGCTAACGAGCTCTCGCATGGCTGAACACTAGAAACGTCTAGACATGGAAAGTAACGAAAGGAGAGCGTAAACCGGTCCGGCGCGTTCCAATTGGAGGCGCAAAATGGAAAGGCGTTTTGGATATGCCGGGTCTCCTTCGAGTGCGAAATAATCGCTTTAACTCCGCACCCTTATGAGGTCCGTCTCTCTCTACTCCTAATGGTAAGTCCCCTTCGTCGACCTTTCCTTTGAAGAAGTGAATACGATAAAGAGAGAGCAGGAATATATGCGTCACACGAAACAGTTAGTTGGCTGCTAAGGACGCGAGATGTCGGGCTTTTACGGAGAAAAGTAAGCTGGTTGCTGAGCATGACTTCAAAGTACTCCGTCCCAATGGCGATTCGCCTAGTAGTTTGTTGGTGATCTGGACGAGCTGTGTTGCCAGCAGCGGCACAACTGGAGCAACTCCGACTGAAGCGTGATTTGGCATGGTGCCACCAAACGCGTTGCACTGATCAAAGGGGGGGGAGGAGTTTATCACCCTAAACATTTCATGACATTTCCTTTATTCACATCTGTGTAGAGCAACCTTCAACAAGAAGAAGACGAAAGTGTAAGCGGTATCAGAGCAATGAGAGGCGGTAAATCGTCCATACTTCTGCCGTCTTTTGGCCGCTGCCAGTTCTGTTAATTCGCAACCGGTTGATCCGCTTTGCTTTCTTGATCGCTTCTCTGCGTTTTTCGCTAATTCTTGAGACAACACCCACCCCCCCCCCCCACTTCACTCTGTAAACCTCTGCTCCGATCTTCCGTTATCGTGAATATAGAGCAACACAGTGTCCCAGAAAAAAGAGCAACACGAACGTCCCTTACCTCTGTAAACTTGTCTAACTAGCTAAAAGACCGTTTGGTAGTAACAGGTTCTCTGCCAATGCTGTTGGATGATAAGTTTCCGTGTAATTGTGAAACCAGCTTTTCAATTCCATGAGAGCAGTCATTGATGTAAAAACACTTGACTCGACATCTGAAAATACCCACCTGTATTGAAGACAACATCATGCCGACAGCGATCGCAGTGCTGATTTCATTATAGTGGAATAGCCGCACTTGTGCACCTCCCACAGTTTTGAAAATCTTAAAAATGAGTAAATTAACTTATTGGATGACCCCCGCAGACCTAGTGGCTCTAAAAAGAGAAAAGTTTCGATATCTCGTGGCAACTTTTACAAAAATTATCCTACAGTATGAAATCGCTCGAAGCGATGGTGTGTCTGCCGGGCCGGGAATTCATAAATTTCTTCTAAATCGTTGAAGAGTCTTCAAACTTGGAAGTAGTAAAGAGCGCGATGGGACAGTGATGGTAGATAATAGAACCTCCTTCCCTCTTGAAGCTCCAGTGCATTTTCTTCGCCCGTGTCGCTCAATTTTCTTTCGCCCCTTTTCTCTTCGCTTTCACTTCTATGCTCATTTCTGTATATGCATTCTTCTGTGCCAAAATGTTCACCTCTAGACTGTTCCTTGCTCGTCTATCTCTGCAGTTTCTGGTTTCCTCGCCTACTGGCTGCCTCTACTTCACGTTATCAATTTGAAGTATGTAATTCTGTCCACTGATGTGTATTTGCTAGAAAATCTCAGCCAATTCATGCTTCTCCTGTTTGTTCCGACTAATTACCCTAATTTCCGGTGTATAAGCCCGCGCCGATTTCACGTAAAACCACCCCCGCTCGTGCAGTGTAACTTTGTACACCTTAGAAACCACCGCAAATTTGCCTATAGAGGTAAGTCGATGCCCTGATCACGAAAATGACTTTCATTTTCAGCGCTGGCGCCATCTGGCGCCAGTTGGCGCCACCTTGTCACGACCCTTGTTTTCGTCCAAAATCGGTGTAAACTTCAGTATAGGGGTTATTTGGGACCCTGATTACGAATATGACATTCATTATAGGCGCTGGCGCTGTTTGACGCCTATTTTCTGCTCGTCTGCGCTCTCCAACCGAGATATGTGCACTAAACAACGTTAACGCCAAAAACGAATGTCATATTCGTAATCAGGGTCCCAAATAACCCCTATACTGAAGTTTACACCGATTTTGGCGAAAACAAGGGTCGTGACAAGGTGGCGCCAACTGGCGCCAGATGCCCACCGCTAAAAACGAATGTCGTTTTCGTGATCAGCATATCGAATTACCCCTATGGGCATGTTACGGTTGACTCTAGATGTACTCAAGTACACTGCACCAGTGGAGGTGTTTTTACATGATACTAGCGGGGGCTTATACACCGGAAAATAGGGTAATCGCGCCTCTATAAAGTGGTCTATGTTGCTCTTCATTTCTATGCCCATTTGTCAATCTCCATTTCTCCTTTCCCATCTTTATCAATAAGAGTATATGTGGTATTCAATGACATTAAATGAAATCTAAGTATGACCTGTACTGAAAACTATCACTCTTAATCGCTTCGGCGTCACCTTACAAGGGAGGTCTTTCAGGACATGGAGCACTTTTCAGAAATGGTTTCTGCATGTTGTGAGGGCTCATGCAAGGAACACAGAACCATAATCCATTTTTCCTGAACGCCTCCAGGAATGTCAAAACAGTGGTGAAGAAATGGTCCAGAGTTCGATCCCCGGTGATGACTAATTTTTGCAATATAGTTTGGCGCCCCAGATTGCCAAAATGGCGCCATCGTCGAGAATAGATGTCATTGTCGTGTTTTGCGGCAATTTGGAGGCGCCAACATAAATTGCAAAAATTTGTCATCACGGAGGATCGAACTTTGGACCATTTCCCCGCTGTTTTGACATTCCTGGGGCGTTCAGGAAAAATGGACCATGGTTCTGTGTTCCTCACATGAGCCTCTACAACATTCAGAAACCATTTTGAAAAAACGCTCCATGTCCTGAAAGACCTCCTTGTTAGGTTGTCACTCGCAATAGTAGCTGAGTACGAACGTAAAAAATGAACCCTTTTAGCTCACTTTTGACAATTACTACTTCCTTCGCTAGGACATGAGCTGCCGTGGCTCAACACTCCTACACAAACCAAGCTCCACACCATCGCCCTCCCCACTCCTCTACGAGGACTAGTTTTACGATGGTGGCGGAACAGTACCATATAATTCCACCAATCGTGATCGATCATATTTTTTCTTATTCCTCAAACTTATCCTGAGAGACAAACAACAATGTTCACTGACTGCTATTACCTCATGACAGACGACTAGCAGAACCGGAGCATCGGTGAGGTACGGTCGTCTCCATGTTTCTTGCAGCTGCGACACTCCCATCACCCATTCCGTTCCTTCGCCCATTCTTGAAAATCAATTTCAGTATATGATAATGCTTAACACTCAATAAAATTGATAACTAAAAACAAGTTCTGTCGGGCGCTGTTGTGTAGTTGATTACTGTTGAGGAGTAACGATTTAAAATAAAGTGGATTGAAATTCACGAAAGGTGTCATCATCATTAGACATCTTTAGTAGTACACTTTTCACGTAATTTTTATTTTTTTCGAATAAGGAAAATAAGTGAGAATAAAATAAGGGTCTATTCCAGTTAGGGGGGCATCATGATGCAGTTTCTCGGCGAACTAGTGTGAACTCGAACATTCCAGCTTTTCACGCATGTCAAGTGACTGCCCTCACCCCCACCCCGTAGACTGGCTACACTCCCCCTGGCTAGGAGTTACCCTAGCGTCCAAGTTCGACTTTGTATCAATCTTGGCATAGTCCAGAATGTGAGAATGTAGTTGCTAAGCTTGTGCTGAACTTTCCAGGCTCTGAAGAAGGTGAAAGCACCGAAACGTCGGCCTGAATAAAGTTATTATCAATCCCAGTTACCCTAGCTTTCTGGGAAAACTGTGTCATGATGCCTCCCCTAAATAGAATAGACCCTAAAATAATATTGAGTGTAAAATATTTGCTTCTAAAACATTTTAACTTGAGCAAGATTCATGAAAATGGCTAGAGCTTCGGCCAGAAAACGAGAACGCATTTTTTGACTTGTTCTGTTGCTAATTGCTGTTTTAATGCCTCAGTTTGCTTTCTGAAATTTCAAAAGAAAGCTGGATTATGGGCAAAAATTTTCGTCGGTGTCGGGAATCGAACCCCTCGCTTTTAGCACTTTGTAATTTCGCTTGTACTTTATATTTTTACTGGAACGAGAAGTGCAATTCAGTTCCAGATGGGTGAAGAGGATTTGCGCATTACTCAGCACTTTCTGTGAAAACAGCATATTACTTTGCCTTTGCGTATGTACATATGTTCAAGTAAACATTGTTGGGAAACAGGAATTGGCAGCGACAAGTAAGGCCTAGACACACCCCCAAATTCCGCCCCAATTGTGAAAGCCTGGCGTCAAATCTAAAATTCTTAATTTTGCACCACGGTGGGGCCAATAAAAAACCGATTGCCTCAGATTGAGCAGACAGTAGCGATCAGAAGTTTTCGCCGAAACGCTTTTCGAAGCCTTTGTTTCAGCAGAAATCTACCGATTAGTTCGAAGCCTTTTTTACCTAAACTCTTCAATAGTCAAGGTTTTGCAAGGCTTCAAAAGGCATGTCTTATTAATATTTGAAGGGCACTGTTTGAGTGAGCAAAAAAAAAGTGCAGAAAAAAGTCTTCGGCGAAACACTTTCGACCGCTAGCTGTAACACTAAACATGAAACACCACACGGCAAGACTCAGTCAAGAACAGACTCTGCAACTCAAACGCTGACCTGCTGATGTGAAATTTTATAGAATTTGTGGTTCAATGAAATCTATTCAAGATAACATTCTTCCAAATGTGGGATCCAGTGGATGGAAGGTCACAGCCAATGTGAGAAAAGTTCTCTTACACAGTGCGTTTTTTGAATCCTTGGGTTTTTGCCTGCTACAAGTTCCATCGATTTTATTGAATTTTCTTACGTGGCTCTTGCTCACGTCTTCAATAAATAAACCAATAAACAAAGTGGGGAACGTCTATGACGTTTCTTGTGCGCCCTGGCCACATTCTGATTTCAAGCGAAAGGTACGACGGTCATCGTATTAGGTTGTCTCATAAGTAGTGTCGCTTTTTTTCAAACAAAAAGTTTTCTCGTAAATCCTTAGGCTTTCACACCATATTATATACCATTCGAAAGAGAATCGTCTGCTCTACAAGATGCTATGTTCCTTTCCACCTCTGTTCCAGGGTTTTCAAATTTTAGGCCTGCGAAATGGGAGGTCCAGCCGACAAAAATTGACCAAACCGACAACTAGCTCTAACTTTATTTTCCCTGGAGAAATCAATCAATGATGTACCCTCTACTTACCCATGACCTCTTCTAAACATTCCACTCTTAGGTTGCCGAAAAAACTTTGCCGTTGTTCTTTTTCGAATTGGCTGACGGATAAGCCATAGCAATTTTCAAATTAAAATTGTTCCTCGTAAACGCCATTGTTTCATACCAAGTGGTGTTCCTTTTAGGAGCACTTCTTCTGCTCTCATCCCTGATTTGTTTTATTCTTATGTTTGTTGGGAATTAGTTCGAATTTTAGGTGTTTAGGAATAAGGTGTTTATCCGCGAAAGTGACCGCATTTCTTTGAAAAAAATTATCCCTGAGAAGATGAGAAAATCAACCAGGCGTACATTCCTAACTTAGTCATGACTTGTTCTTTGAAATTCTACTAGTTTTTCAATGTCTCGGCTATAAAAAAATTTCGACCTAGATCTCAGGTAATGGTGCTCGACCGTCGAGTTCTGGTTGAAAAACCAGGTCTGGAAAAGGAGCGACGCGACTTGTTGGGAAACCTAATAGTGTAATGTTAAGAAGAGGTCATGTGTAAGTAGAGGGTACATCATTGATTGATTTCTCCCAAGGGAAGATAAAGTTAGAGATAGTTGTCGGTTTGGTCAATTTTTGTCGGCTGGACCTCCCATTTCGCAGGCCTAAAATTTGAAAACTGTGGAACATAGGTGGAAGAAGAACATAACATCTTGTAGAGCAGACAATTCTCTTTCGAATGGTATATGACACGATGTAAAAGCATGAGGATTTGGATGAAAATTTTTTGGTTGAAAAAAAGCGACACTACTTATGAGACAACCTAATACATAGTTCACTGACCTTTGAAGGACGTAATAACAACCAATGCACGCATTGCGCGAGCGCCCCGAAAAACTCACCAAGAAGCAATAAGCTTTCTAGTCACTTTCCTTAAACTGAAGCATAGCTTAAACCTGTTTCCACTTTCTAAAATGTCCTCATTCGAAAAATATACAAGGTTTGCCTCATAGTTCATATTATCCCGCAGGAAAGGCATCTCCGCTTCAATCTCATAAAAACACACCGCAAACATTGATTGGAATCGGTCATGTGCATCCGAACCCAAACTTATGGTCAGAATATGCGCACGGTCACCATGCGTAATGCCGACTTACAAGCTTCGTTGTCTTAGCATGTTGAGATATGAGGAAACTCCACCGAAAGTTTTTGGGCTCCAGCAGTCTAAGCATGTGAATTGAAAAAAAAAATTCCGAACCGTTTTTGACCGCTTTACTCTTGCCCTCCAGCCACTTATTAACACGTTGACGACAGCGCAGGACACATACGTCCCGCACTTTGCAGACCACAACGGACAACGCGGGACGTATGTGTCCTGCACCCAATGCATTCATTTTTTTCTCGCACACGTGATTCATTTTTAGGCATCTTGTATTCATTCCATAGAGAAAACCTTAACATAGATAGAAACATAGTAGCTCTTAGAGTGGTCACGTGTGCTTCAAATTAGGGGAGGTTTTCTGAACCGAACGAAATCGTCAACCCAGTTGATTTTTTGTTTACATTTTCTTTTCATGAATGTGAATATTTAAAGGGTAGTGTAAGTCAATACGGAACCTCAAGTATGACAAGATATGTGTTTGGATTGCAATAATCGGTGCAAAATTGCTTTTGACGTTCATTGCAGCTGATTCTGACAAATTTTGCTTTTTCACTATTATTTCATCCGACTTTCAACCAAATTTTCACTACTATATCTCTGGGGCGCTTCTACGCACTGAAAGACTAATCTAACTTTGTATCAATCATGTTTTATTCATTTACCATGCAAAATTCGCCTGATGGACCTGAGGCGGCGGCGCTCGCAAAATCGCGCCGGTCCCACGCGGTCAAAGAAGCCAAAACGCGCGTTGTCGTCAACGTGTTAAATACATTTGTCTTGCGTGCTGACTTGCCGTTTTTACTATAAGCGTTGTCGCAGCTCATCAGAAAGTGGTGGGCTGTCAGGAAGAGTTTCTGCAAATACAGTGAGTGAGGCAGAACTTCGTATCCCAATTCGTTCAAGTTTTGGAAAGCCAGTTGTGTGACATGGGACCGCGCGTTGCCGTAAAGAGAGATCAGCGCTTCGCTTTAATGTAAGGCTAGGTTGGTCCAACTTCTAGATCTACTACTCCGTCATAGTTGTTTCACTGAGTTTCTAGGAGCGGTCGTAAATCAGACTCGTATAACTAGGAACACTGTACAAATCATCACGACTTTTATTGGCAATTCAATTGGATAATCTGTCTCTCTTCCAGCGGAACTCACCAATAGGCCGCGACCCTTCCCGATTGTCATAAAGTATCATATTTCGACGTGTCGCCACGTTACCAACTCTCGTAGAAAAGGATTGTTCATTGTTGGCCCGCGAAAGAAGCGCGGACACAACGGTAGCATACATACCGGAGAACTTCCCCTGATGCATGTCCAACTGTAGGAATTCCCGTAGCATCTTTATCTGGGCTAAGATTTCGCAATACACCTAGATATGCTCTCCTTTCAAAAAAACGTGAGAGCTTGCGCTGGAGACGCATACACCACAAAGCCTCGTCACAAACCCTGAACATGATTAGCTCTGCGGCGGTTGCATTCCATCAACGCTCTCCGCAGACTTAAAACTATCACTTGCCAAGAAGTCAGAACCTACTACCCCGGCCGCAACTACCGATCCGTCCCGTTTTTCTTCATTACTGCCTACTGACATAACATGACACTGTACAATAGCTATGATAATGTAAACTACTATGAACCACTATAACCAGATTTATTATGCTTGGAAGCCGTCGTCACTTATGGTGTATGGTCTGCACCCAACGCTCTTCTCGTTTTTGAAAGGGAGGGTAGTTTGCTAGTTTCCGCTTAGCAGTACATATGTTTTCTTTCCTCAGCTCGTTTGTATTGGAGTAATCGAGCGCAGAATCACATAAGCGACGTTTCTCATCTCGAAGTAGAATTTCTAAGCATATACATCAGTACAATCCCTGCCAATCAATTTGTTGTCAAATTTGCATCGAAGGAGCCAGGTCACAAGACTGACAAACTTCCGGACAACCTAATAAATTAGTGCACGATAATGCAAGCCACATGTCACGAAAATCACACAACAAGAAATCGCGAGAAGTTGGGCGGGGAAGTTCTGCCTCACACGTCACATAGCTCATTGTCAGATGTGGCGCCGGCCGACTGTCATGGTACAGGTCAATGCAGTACTCCTTAGCAGTAAAGAGATTCAGTGACCGGAACGATGTCAAAATTTGAGTGAGCTCAAAATCAGCTTCTTCTGTGTCGAACTTGCAAGCTTTTCGAGGAAGATATCCATCCCCAATAAAACAAAAGGAGAAAAGCCATTGACCCAGATGAAATGTTTTGGGTCTATGTGCTTTGTTGTTGTTTTATAACAAAAAAAACAGTTGATCGGGGAGGACATTTCAAATTAACCAACCTAATAGTATTTCAGCCCTATTTCAATATCAGTAATGCAATGGTAATCTGCCCAAGAACAAGTCGATTTTTAAAAAATTGCTGATTCATATAGAAGGGGCTGTGGGAAACGACCGCTCTATAATATACGGCATGAATATCCTACGTCAACACTCGGCCCTTTAGAAATATCCCAACTGGTATAGCTTTGTTGAACTGCACACGAGGTTGATACTGACAGTTTATTGGCTTACGTTTCGGCGAGTTCGCCTTCTTCGGAGCCTTTACCAGATCCACTGGACCAGCCAACGACAAGCACAGTACAGTAAGACTTCGGGTGGACCGTAATTCCAACTGGAATGGTCCAAATAAGGGGACAGACAAAACGCGCTAATCTTGACAGTTGTCCCAAAAGTGTAAAGCTTCCAAAAGAGCTAGTGCAATGTGTGCAGAGCGCCCACCGAAAATGGCAGAGGCACAGGTGAAGAAATCGCTCCGTGTGGTTACGAGGGCCATCACATGGCGCACACGCCACAGTGCACGCTGGTCCACGCGCTGTTGCCCGCGCAAGACAGGGTTGCGACTTAATTTGTTAAGGAGAAGCGATAGAGAAGTAGGCGAACAATATACAAATATATAGTACACAAAAGTAGCTGTGATCTTTATTGACTTTGCTGCATTTCTTTTGCCACACGTGGGTTATGGGTTGTAGCACATAGGGGAGATCTTGAGGTCATCGAAAGGGCCAGTTTTACCACAACAACCGCGAAGAATAATGAACTCACCGGCGCACGTAATTGTCTCTGGCATCGGCTTCAACAAGAGACCGAATTTCCGCTTTTCTCTTCTCGTCGACGACCACACAGAATTTCCAAGGCTTGTGCGTTACCAACACTGGGTGAGCAACCTAAAGAAACCGCT
>MU890845.1:0-11837 GCA_036418205.1 Ostertagia ostertagi
TTCACCTTCTTTGAGGATTTCTGTCAGATTAAGATTGTAAAAGGGACTTCAAACCTCAAGAAATCGAATTTTTCACGGTCAATATTGGACAGTAGTTACGAAGAACCCGTACCTTTGTGGTCCATCATTGATAGAGAAGCGATGGAATTGCTGTAGTAGACCTTTGTTCAAATTACTTCCGCTTTCGACCTCACCAGGCAGTTGAAAGCTGATCGGATCAAGCTGTAACAGTTCTTTGTTTACTGTAGTTTACAGTAATCTTCACAATGAAGATTCCCTAGCGCTTGACCATTTTAAGACTATGCCATTCGAATAAAATCGGGAGAATCGGTTAACATCATGAAAATTGGTTAGAGTTAGAATATCGCTGATATCTTCAAGCATTCGAAACAATAAATCAGCAGCATTGAGATTACCGTGGCACTTATTTACTATTTGTGTTCTAGTATTAATACAAAGTTTTCAATTTTTCCGCTTGATACATGACCAAGGTATGTTATGCAAATCGCAGGCTAGGGACGCGTGCGGTCGCAGCGCGGTTTGAGTGACGCTTAACACTCAAGCGCAACTTTGAATTTTTACGTCGCATTAGTAATAAAGCAGTGGAAATCTTCGAGAGTTACCGGTTGATGTAGTCAGTTGTACCTGTCTGTTCAATTATTCGCACTGCAACCGCACGCGCTACAGACCTCCAAACTAATGAGAGACTTCGATACAATGAGAGGGACGTATCCCCACATGAATAGGTCTGGATGTAATTTCAAGGCTTTTTTATTTTCTCTCAGTTCAACCTGTTTTTACTCGTTTTGTACTGGGATTGGAGAGAAATGCAATATTTTCTCATAATATAAAATGAATTAGCATTAAAAAAGTCCCAACCTGAATAGATGATCGTCTTCTCGGATACGGTAATACGTCAGTGGCTCCCATTTCTAAAAAAGCTCTGTTTATGCAATAGTAATTGGTTTAGCTTCTACAGATAATATGTTCAACAATCGGAAGTAATTGGCTGGGGAGTATGAACGACTTTCGGAAAAAATAGAAGGTCAAACGTTAAAGCTCTCAGGGCTTGTTTTCACGTACTGACAACGACCTAACTGTATATGCATAGATTTCCTCTAAGAGATGAGGGATTAAACAGTATTATTTGATTCTGCAGACTTTTCAATGTGAGTGATTAGGCAGTATCAGCCACGGAATAGCCGAGAAAAACTAAAAAGAGAAGAGGCTGTAGTGGTGCAGATAGGTTTTAGGTGGTTCAGAAAGAGAAAGAGCGTTATGGGAATGATGGAGATGCTACAAACGAGCCTCGATCCGAGTTTACGGACTTTTTAAGTTGAATTGAAGTTCAGACTGCGTCAGTGCATGAGTTGAGAAAAGGCAATGCTGGGAAGCAGCGCACCTTGGAAACCCAACCCGCTTTGAACTTCTATCCCTGCGAGATCAGTAAGTTTACTGCAGGCTTGTGTGTTGAGAAAGGGACAATGAGCGGCAAGAGAAATGAACATTGAACCATTTCAATGTGTACTCCAAGCTTGCTCATAAATCCCTCACAAAAACCTGGGACAGAGCAAAATTTCTGGTGATTCCTGAGAAAAGTGATGCGGCGGGCCAATTGTTTTTAACCTTATTTCGAACCAGCTTCTTGCTAAATGCTAAAGAAGAGGCTAGAAGTTCTCAAAGATTGGACATAAGTTGGATTTTCTGAACTCTGGGATTTATTAGGTCCTGCAGTTTCATTTAACAGGACTTGAGGGAATTGTAACGGCCGAATGCTGGTTTTCCCCAACGGAATAATTTCCCTTCAAATTTTCTTTGCATCCGCAGCAAGAATTGCAGATCAGCCCAGAAAGGCCCTATTTGTAATGTGTGTGTGTGGGGGGGGGGAGGGCTAAAGTAAACATGTGCTGCAAATAAAAAAGACTGTACTATTTTCACTTCTCTAGGGGCAAGAAGAAGCGTAAGCTCTTATATGTGGAATTGTGAGACAGCTATCGGCTAGAATAATTTAAACGTCTATAAGCTGAAGCAGTTGAGGCGACATCGTATCGCCCGTTGTGGGACAACGACTGTGGTTGAGTGCGGAGAGAACGCGCCACGGTCACGCCCATTCTTCGGAACGCCTCATTAGACTCGTTGTGCCGTGTGATTAGGTGAAGGATTCGTAATCAGCAAGCCGTAGCAGGTGAGACTGAGCCAATTAGCCTTGTGGACTTTTTTCCGGATTCATGGAAATATTTGACACTGAAGCATTGCAATTTGTGAGGCAGCATGTTTTTCTTTGGCGCAAAATGTGCACCGAAACTAACAAACGTTTAACTTGCGCACTGAGGGTCGAGGCGAAAAATCTTCTAATAAGAGAGAAATGAGCAACACAAATTGCACGATAATCACCATTTTTTTGGATACGCCGTGCACTTGAATTCCAACCAGTATTGCAGTGGTATTTGGATGAGTGGTAGGCTCACAGAATGGTTTTGTGCAGGCCACATGAAGTTTCTAATCAGGCCTATCACTCCCTTACCATTCGATGTATGTTTCGCACTTATTTATGTTATTTATTTATTTTATTTATTTATTTATTTATTTATTCAATGCATGAATATATGCGCTATTGCCGAAATTCAAACAGATCACAGAAACAAAGAGAAAGCAGACCATTACCAAATCGCATGAAAACTGCTCCAACTTGCCATTGGAAGACCAATAAAATTGTCAATCAGAAACTTGCAGCCAATTTGTTACTATTATTGTTATTATAATTATACTTGTTTAATTGCTATTATTATGTTATTGATTGGCAATTATTTATTAGTGTGTCAATTATGTCAATTACCCTTACAAACAATTTGGCTAACCAAAGGGAGGTGTGAAAAATGTGTTTGGCTGGAGCGGAATGCAATCCGAAATTCGGACCATTTTTGCAACAATGCAGCGGTGCTAATTCAAAAATTCGAAAATTCAGTTCATTGAGATTTCCGATTTCCGGTTTTTAATCCTGCTCTTGGCACCATCCTGTTCCCGGTTTTAAAATATAGGTGTGCTGGCTCTCCATCGTCGATGGAGCAGACCATGTTTACTAGTTCGTAGATCTATGAAGTCTAAAAGGGATTCAGAAACACTTCAACTAGCAATAATCCCTTCAATGCACAGAGGAACAGCCAGGCTGAGTTGTTATTGGGAAAAGGAAAATCGCTGCTGGAAAAAAGAGTGCCTGAAATTGCCACTTTTCCTCAAATGTCCTCTCAAAAGCTTCCATATTGAGTTTTCTGTTTTATGCATGCTAGAAGCGGATTGTGATCATCTTGTGGGACCGATTCTAACCCAAACCATCCAGTTCTGCTCTATGGGTTGGTCTCTTGGATCTTTGTCTAGCAGAATGCACGAGCGAGCCCTATGTAATGGTTGCCTTTGGTAAGGCTTTGTACAGAGCCAGCATCCATTCAAACAGCTCAGTGATCTAGAGTATATGTCAAACTCATGGCGCATTCCATAGAGCATTCAGTACAGGGTGTATCTATCAAGCTAAATACACCGTGATACACATACGGTGATCTCTTTGATACTGATGACGAATCGGATTGTTAGCATAAAGCCATTAAGATTGCTTCATGTTAAACACCTTATTACGTACAATTAATCTACTTCGAGGAAAAGCCACTGAAAGCCTCTACAGCTGAAATTGGCTTCCGCTTTGGACAACAATGCGTTACAAATAGCCTACTATTCCGAAAAGGAAATGAGCGTTTCTGGTTATTAATAAAAGCACGGTGGAATAAATAGGGTTTAAAAATAGAAAAATAAACACAAAAGTCATTTTTATGTGACGTCGCCTAAGAGCGAAACAAAACAAACCTTCATCACCTGTCGTCCGGTAGATCATCGAATTGCTGGAGCGGGCGCCATCTCCATTCGTCCCTGTCGCGTGCTAGAGTGGTCCAGTGGATCCTCCTCGCTCGAGGGACACGAAGTCCTTTCGTTCAGAGCTTTCGTGAAGAAGTCTGACCATCGGGCCGGCGGTCGTCCAGGTGTTCGTTTGACGTCCCGAGGGATCCAGTCGGTAACCGCTCTGGTCCAACGGTCATCGCAAAATCGCATGACGTGTCCGGCCCACCTTATCTTCGATTCCTTGGCGAAAACGGCAGCGTCCCTGATCTTCGATCGTTGGCGTAGTTCGGCACTCCGGATTCCCCTCTGCACTTGCGTGTATAGGGTTACTCCTAGCATCGTCCTCTCGACAGCGCGTTGGATAACGCTGACCGCATGCTCGTCCTGCCTGCGCAGAGTCCAAGTCTCTGAGGCGTAGGTTAGGGCAGGAAGGACAGCGGAATCGAAGAGGTGGGCACGGAAATATATGATATTAAAAAAACTTAAATCGTTAATCCGTTTATAAACCTTCAAAAAGCACATGCCAAATGTCAAGACCGTGTGGGCGGGATTTGCGGTGTGCGTGTGGGTGGGGTTTGCGGTGGCCGCATGGGCGGCGTTTGTGTGCCGTCCTTACGATGACCTCAGTGATAAGCAGTTTTTCTGATATAGTAAAATGTGCTGGAATTTAGTGAAGAGATGGGGCTAAGTAATAAGATCGCTGTAAGAGGAGAACGCAAACCCCGCCCACAAGATCGACCTGAATGTGATATTGAGGGATTCTGGCATTTTTTTGCTCTCTTGATAGACCAATCAGCACAACTGCTTTCATTTTCGGGTCATGGTAAACTAGCCCATGAATCGCGGAATGTGCCCTTGAAGAATTATTTAGTTTGAAATAATGAACGGACCATAAAAATGAACAGCGCCTAAAACGAGTTCCTGATCAGTTTTCAATTGATTTAATATCAAACACGGTTGGGTATCGGTATAAGCCATGCATTTCGATTTTGAGTGAAATAGAATTGATTTATGAGTGATAGAACATGTTCTTCTCTTATTTTTGTGCCCTCAGCTCAAATAGCGCTAGATCGTGCAAAATTGTATCTCGTGAGGGACATATGTATACTTGTGGACATATATAATGGTTTCCCAATAACTTTTTGTAGTACCTCCTCCGAACCTACAATTTTTGCTCTTTCTCATGCGCCTGCAATTACCGGCTTGACTTTCGTAATGGTGTCTGCCACATAAAACTTTGCTGCTATTCCTAGGAATAACTTTCTCTAAGGAGTTATATTTAGTGAGCTGGAGCAAAGTATCTCATGATAGCTTCGGGTACGATTTATCAGTCAAGGCCTCACCCTTTTGAAATCTGCTGCCGATTTTTTCTTTCGAAATTTCTTCTCTAGGTAGACACCGGAAGAGTTCTGGGAAAAGCAAAGCCCAAATTTCCAATGGTGGGACATTAAAGAAGAATTCCTCGATGAGGTCAAAGATCGAAGAAGGAGAAGCTAATCTAATGGAGACAGCGGACTCCCTAAGGCTGCAGACCGGCACGCAGTTAGCAGCGATGGATATGCCTTGGCGTCTAGCATGGCCGTTCCCGCGCCGCTATCGACGCGGCACGCCCACCGACTGGCTAACCACTCGCCGCAGGTCTCTACCGTTTAGCAGAGAGAGAGTGTTAGCGTTGAAGAGGGCAGCACCGATGAGAGTCGCATCAATGCGGAGATCCAAGCAAGAAAGGGGTCTTATTTCTCGGCTGTTTTTGCGTTGAAGAGGACAGCACCGTTGAGAGTCACATCAATGCGGAGATCCACCATCAAGAAAGGGTCTTATTTCTCGGCTGTTCCTCGCGCTTTTTTTCTTCATCCCAGCACCACTGACCAGCTCTACCCTAATCCTATTGGGCTGCCTTCTAATTGTGAGCGCATGGCCGGGCGCAGGCTGGGCTTTTGGCCACGACTGCTGTTTCTTGCTGTGGCTGCTTTACAAAACGCGAGTACAATGGAAGCTGTGTAGTGCCAATGGCGCCACTTATCGCGCGCCCAGCGGGGGGTGGGGGGGGGTATCCAGGATCATAAGTCTCCCCAGACAACGTAGTACTCCGCCATTCCGGGGTTGGTTGTGCAAGTTTCGTCTAGAAATTGAAAACGCGACTTTTACATGGAGTTTCCCTCCCCTCCTTTCCCCACAAGTCATTCTACAAGCTAAAAAAATTCGAACGCCACTTGATTCTGAATAGAAGTAGGATGCATGGTGAATTCTACTATAATGACTCAATCCACGCCAGATGTGCCAGCTTTTCCTTTTTATGTGCGATTTCGGCCCACCCAGCCTTTAGTTGAAGGTTCCGGCGATTTTGGTGGTGTGAGTGGTTCGAAGTTGGCATCTGTAGGCAATTTGTAGCTGAACTATCCTAAGCTGAACTTTGAACACTTGAGCAGGGAAAGGATAAAGTCTGGAAATTCATCCAGTCTAGACAGCCAAGTGTTCGTGATGTTTAAGGACTGTGGTCTTTTCCAGATTTCAATCACAAAGCCAGGATACGTCAAATGTTTATCCGTTCGCGGAACTGTCTAGATTCACGCATTCTCGTGCTAAATAACATCTGCTAGTCATAACATAGTCACATGCTTTTACTACTTACACATGAGAAAGAAAGTAGAAGGAAGTGATGAAAAAAGATTGGTGGAGTGGGGCTTTGGTAGACAATTTGCAAGATGCAGTGGAACTTTTCTTCGTATTTGTGATGTCCGCCCTTCACTGTGAGGGAGCCTTCGGTCACCTCTGTCATTAAGTTGATAGCGGGCCTTACTAAACACGATTCTGTGCCATTATAATGTCATCAAACCTGGTATTAGACGACAGACGTCCACTCCGCCGACTCCAACAGTACAGGGCGTCAAACAGGCGGATAGGGTTTCATATCCCTACCATTTTGAGTGTATTCAATGTATTGTCTCTGAAACAATTTTGATTTAAAAATTTCCGGCGCTTATCGCAATTACCGGGGCATCATTTAGACGAATCTAACGCTAGCGAGGCAGCGAGCTCCGGGGAAAATGGAAATACAGTAGCGGGTTCAAAACTGTTCGGCCGAAACGATTTTGTTCGTTGCTTTCTTGTCTCTTTTTTGCCAGGAAAAATTAATGGTGACCTCGAAAACTTTTTTGAACACCTGATTCTTCAAGACTTGAGGATATAAAAACACTAGAAAACATAGTATATCAATCTTTAGGAGGACGTTGCTCAAGCGAGAAAAAATAATGCACCGAAAATCGTTTCGGCGAACACTTTTGACCGCTACTATATAGTACACGGGAACCCTGCTAGTCTCCCCCCCGCTTCCGCATATTATTACATTTAATCCCATTTTAATGAAAAAAGGCATGTTTTATACGGTTTCAAAGGTATTGCCATCATAACCCCCCCCCGAATACTGCGATAGCGACAGAAATTCGGTTTAGTTATAGTAGGGATTAGAACTCTGTATTGATTTGAGCTTGTGATGATTTGAGCCTCGGTTGATTCGCACGACCAAGTGCACGTGCTATTTTGGTCTTCTGTTGAGCTTTTACTCCTTGGGATCAACTCCTCCATGAAACGCGCACACGCCGCACGTCGGTTCTGCGAGCGGTTAGCCCATAACAAGAACGCGGGTGCTGAAAGTTTACAGGATATTAGTTCTGACTATATTGGATACCATCCGACCAGCCTGTCATCTACATTCTTAGAAGACGAAGAACATCCGGCTCCGTGCCCACCTCTTCGATTCCGCTGTCCTTCCTGCCCTAACCTACGCCTCAGAGACTTGGACTCTGCGCAGGCAGGACGAGCATGCGGTCAGCGTTATCCAACGCGCTGTCGAGACGACGATGCTAGGAGTAACTTCGCATAGCCCTCTCGACATAACGTTGTATAACGCAAGTGCAGAGGGGAATCCGGAGTGCCGAACTACGCCAACGATCGAAGATCAGGGACGCTGCCGTTTTCGCCAAGGAATCGAAGATAAGGTGGGCCGGACACGTCATGCGATTTTGCGATGACCGTTGGACCAGAGCGGTTACCGACTGGATCCCTCGGGACGTCAAACGAACACCTGGACGACCGCCGGCCCGATGGTCAGACTTCTTCACGAAAGCTCTGAACGAAAGGAATGAAGGACATCGTGTCCCTCGAGCGAGGAGGGTCCACTGGACAACTCTTGCACGCGACAGGGACGAATGGAGACGTTGCTGGCGCCCGCTCGAGCAATTCGATGATCAACGGGACGACAGGTGATACAGGTGATACCCTCTTCATCTAGTGAGGGCTGATAAGCTGTGTGGGAACTGGCGCATAAGAATAAACGGTGCTCGGTGTGTGCGGTCAGCAGCGCAAATGCTTGAAAGTGAGAGATTGCCGAGATCGATTTCCATACTGGTGTGGATGGCTCTTGACCCATCACACAGCATTTCTATGTTTGGACACACGAAGGGACCTCCAAAACCGCTTCAACCGCTTCTACTTCTCTCGGCCGCTGTATGTGAATGTATGTTGAAGGCACAACCCAGAATGAGTTCAGGTGGATGAGTCTGTCTCAGAGATAGGATAGAGTTGATTTACCTTTTTTCCAGCTATGAAGTGCGCAGCCACAACGATGGGACCCTCCAAAGACCGCTTCAACCGCTTCTACTTCTCAATCCTGGACGATTCTTGTTATACCTTTTGCGAATTACGGCCAGAAATAGTGGTAACAATCAAAAAGTAGAAAATCCAATTTCAGTCACTATCAATGATAGCGGTCCCGATTAGCAATCTGCGTTTGCAGCTGACGAAAACATAAGTAGCATTCCAAATGTAGACATAGATATTTTTCAATTTTTCTACAAGCTCGTGAAAGCCAGAATAATGCTTTCCAAAGTAAAGAAAGTCTTAAACATAAACATGCGTAATTTGTTGATCTAAAATGGCTAGCTATAATTAGAGCTTACAAAATTGTTGTCGGATACAGCCTGTACAAAACATGCAAAAATTCCAAATACAAAACAAATACTACGTTTGAAATAGCTGAGGCACGAGTAAATTCGTCATTCGACGAAGCAAGCAAGCAAGGTGTACGGTATGCGCCTTCCTTAGAGAGGGATCATACAAGAAACCGAGTTATCTTTCTGGAGCCGTATCATATCCTTCCTCGGGAGCAGGGGAGACAAAGATTCCTTTGAGTTTTCTTTGTCCCCTCAATTGCGATAGCCCTAAGAAAGGCCCTATTTGTACTGTATGTGTGTGTAAAAGTTAACATAAACTTAAAGTAAAGGGAGCATATCGTTGAATTGAAATAAATTCAAAGGGTTTTTTAATCTCCCTAGCTTGGGGGAGGGATAGAGTGCATGAGCTTCCCTGTGGAACGCGGGAACATCCTGTCATAAATGATTTCTTCTTATGCTTCCATAAGTTAAAGGCACAACCCAGAATGAGTTCAGGTGGATGAGTCTGTCTCAAAGATAGGATAGAGTTGTTCACCTAAATCGCCTATGTCCTTTTTTTCCGGCTATGAAGTGCGCAGCCACAGCGATGGGACCCTGCAAAGACCGCTTCAACCGCTTCTATTTTTCTCGGCCGCTGTATGCTGGTAACTGGCGCTCTCTCTCCCATCCTGCTCTCTCCGCCTCTTCTGGACGAATTCTTTGCATTTTTTTGCTTTCACTTGCATCCCGGTTTCTGAACCAATACTTACTATTTTCGTCCGCCAAAACGAGACCAGACTCGCGCTCTTGACGATGCCTATACAATTATGTCTGGGCAAAAAAACCTACCGTATATCCTCTCTACCCCTCTGCATTCTCTGCTAAAAAGTTGCAAATACTACGTAAGCATTGTTTTGTCAGAGGAATTTGTATGTTTTTGTGCACGCTCAAATGTCGAATAACAGCATTTGTAGGTATAATTTATGCAAAAGTCACATGAGAATCGTTACGTTGGTTGGGGCTGCTGCTAGTTTTACCGTGGAACGGGAGACGACCAGCAGGCAGGTGTGGAGGAAGCTCGCAATGCTATGCCCACCTGAGCTACAGGTCAAACTTTGACCCTAGCTCTCGTGAAGATAAATTTTTCATTTACTTTTTGTTATTATTACTAGTTTCTGCTTGTTAAAACACGATCCAAGTAGTGGTGATAGGCTTTTCCTGAGAGGTCAAAACTTCTCAGTTGTGACATTAGTGAGGCTTTTTCTGAGCCAAATTACGAAGGGATGCTACTGCGATTCTGAATGCGAATCGAGTGCATGGCGCATCCCGTTAACTATTGAACAAATTCTGGCCCTCCAGCTTCACAAAGACACGAGTCCATAGAACTCTTTTTTTTCAATTTTTATGGATTAATTTGACATAGGTTCTTTTAGTAGGCTATTTCCGGGTCCATGATAAGCTCCCACGTACTACTTTTTCCGCTCTGTTGAGCCAGTATATGCAGCTGTGTGGGAAAAATTGTTGGATGCTTGAAGTGTGGTCTCAATGGTCTACTGGGAAAATACCAAAAAGTAGCTTTTTCGTTGCATATTTTTTGATGTGTGGATTCTTTTAAAAGTTTTGATGTTGAAGCAGGTGCCTCATAGAAAATCAAACAAGACCATCCTGCTGTTCTCGACCAGCTTTATTCCATTGAACCCTGTCAGCCTTATCGTGAAGTCTTATTGTTTCCTGAGACAAAATTTAAAGCACACAGCTATCGGAACCGAAAAATCACTCCCCGCCCGGCATACTATAATACATTCAAACAGCATTCTACAGGGGCGGCGACACTACACTACTCGTTGGAGCCAGCATTAATCACAATTTGCTAAGATCTTCTTCAGGGAATTAGCTTCCTTTTTTCAGGGATTTAATTCCCTGAAGAAGATCTCGCACAAATGGGCTCAGGGATAGCTCGATTTTAACACTTTGCTAAATTCAAACCGAAAACTCCCAACTGAAAATTGAAGAGCACATTCCAGTCTATCAATAAACGTCATAATAGCCTTCTACACCACGACATCAGAAGAATTTGCCATGGGAACCTTGTGCACGGTTCGAGCTCAACGTGGTCCTCGACGGATCATGGACCATTACGACGTTATCTGAAACGCTGGTCGGAAGGGGTCTGGCATAGCAGAGCTACGGTCTCTAGGAAGCTACCCATCAGTCAACCGATTGAAGAAATTATGTAGCTGCTTCAGGCTGTAGCAATTACCGATTGCAGATGACGTCATATTTTGACGAAAACGTGGGCAGCGAAGAGGGGCTTGTGATTGCGTGTGGAGGAGCATTTCAGGAAATTTCGCCAAAAGAGTTCCTTCGACTACGACAACCTGTGCGGGTCAAACTTTGCTGAAATGTGGTTGAGAGCTGTATCTTTTTTTCGGCCCTCCCTGTAGTTGCGTCACTTGGATGTGTCTATAGCTGAAACACTGTCTTGCGGGGGTCTCCGATGTACGAAAGCTCACAGGCAAGATTCGGAGTGACGATCTCAAAAGGGCTCGTGTATGTGGTCCACATCTTTCGGAGAGATATGAGGTTCACCTGAACTGACCTGCTAGGTCCACATCCCCCAATTCCGTTCCAGACAACGCCGTAATGGTTCACATCATCCTCGGAGGGAGATATGAACTGACCTATCAAAGACCCGCGAAAATTCCTATTCCTTTCCATCCTTCCCATAAGGTTTATCGCGATCACGTCGTGAAATTGGCTTTTAATTACAAGTTTTGGCCACCGTTGGAGTTAATGCAGTCAGAGTAACGACGCACGGTGTGTGTTTCCATTTTTATGGGCAAGCTGTATGAGTTTGTTGTGCCGGTAGCGAGCCTAATACAAGGCATCTATTACTTTTTATAGACCAGAAACATTGAAAGCCACGTTTGCTTCTAGAAATAACCAGAAATCGTGGACGAAATGTCGAAAAGAACCTTTGATTTTTTGAAGCGTGTGTCTGATGGAAGAGGTAGGAAG
>MU890853.1:0-49128 GCA_036418205.1 Ostertagia ostertagi
CTCCGCGCGGTGAGCCTGTTGGGGAACACTGTGCGCTCCCGAGATGACTTTACTGAGGTATAAGCGCAGACAACGGCCAGTCCAAAAAGTGATGTTGTATTCTGTTTGGTGACTTCCTATGAGCACGTTGGTGTCCATGTGTGTCTTCCGCCGCACTGTTTTTTCGTAAACACTTTATCTTGTCACCGTTATTATTGCTCACCCTGTAGTATATAGCAGAGCAATTAGGATTTACCAGTCATTCGTCAGTTCTGAGGATTTTTTTTTGAGGTTCTGAAATCTGCGCGTACCCTTCAACACTTCACTTTCGCTGTGAAAGGTGAACTTTGCCTTCAATAACATTTTCTCCCATCAGAACACAGTCATTATTCTGTGATACACATACGCTTTTTAGGACTGACCAAGGTGGAACGCGCACGAATTGCGTCGACAGACCTGCACTGAATCAGCGAAACAGTGTACACATTTGAGTTCCAACAATTTTATTGAGACCACCCCCAAAAAATCACTGCTGGAAGGCAAACAGCATGTACAGGATCTGTTTTTTTTTCTCATGCAAATCCAGTTCCCATTGGAAAAATTATGGGTCCTAATAGGAATACTGATTGAAATGGACGAGTCTAGCGTATCTGGGCAATTTTTCGGATCTCTTTAAAACGATGGTAACATAGAAAAAACAGACAGATTGTAACAGAAAATCGAACCAAAAGTCCAAGAAGGGGGGGGGGGTGAGGAGACATCATATGTCGCGATCATATTGGCATTCGATCGCACAGGCAGCAATCGCCACATTCTGCCGTGGCCGGACAACTCGTCCACATCACCCAGTCATAGACTTCAGCAGATGATCAATCTGACAATCGGGTCTCACACGTCAAATCTCAAATATCTAAAGAATGACTGGATAGTTTGTGTTTATCCTGATGCTTCAGCAAAAGAACGGAAATCGGATCGAGATAAGTGGACGATGTCACGGCGTCAAGCGATTAAAGATGATCCCTTACTATTATAGTGTATAATGCAAGCTATGTCCTGTCTTCCGATCTGTCTACGAAAATTGGTTATACAATGCTAACTACTAACCTACAGGTCCAGGTCAACGGTTTGGGATTGGGTTATACCTATATCCTAGAAGTTAAACCATACACACAGCCAAGCGGTAGCCCGACTCACTAGTCGGTGACCGTGCGCTGACAAATCGCGTTGATTCAAATTGCAAGTCACAAAATCACCTCGAGACACACGGACAAAAAGTGCATAGAGATGTGGTTAGATAAGCCAGATGCGAACTGAGAGACCACCCTTCGGATGGCGGGGACGTTCTCATAAAAATGGGCTCATGATAAAATATCATACTCGGTTAAGAGAAACTAACTGACAGGATCAGAATATTAGAGAGGAGCATATGCCTAGTATTTCCATCCACGCATTGATGTGAACGGAGGCGCCACAATGCTGCGAGCGTGCGATTGAGCGGATCAGCACTTCTAACAAAGAGCTCATAATCGGACTCGAGAGACTTAGAGGACCGGAAAACAAACATAGAGCAGCGAGATGGAGGAGGAATTAAATGTCATGTAACGGCGCGGTACTACATCAAAGTGGGCGGAGTTGAAATTAGGCTTACACTCGTTACTGAGAAGCTCCGAGTCGAAAAAACGTATGAGGGTTGGCAGAGGAAAGGGTCAACCGTTGTCTGTGCGGGCGAGCATGCACAAAATGTGTGCGGGGTGCACCGGTACTTCATAACTCTGTTCCAATAAGATTCCAGAAATGGCTGAGACAAAGTAAGAAAAGTTGGGGAAGATGATGATGGCCGACTGATGATCATGTGGCGACCAAGCCCACACAAAAGTGCAAGCGGAGGTTTGCACTACAAGATACGTACTTCGCATTTCTTCCCCTACAGACCTCATAATTCGGATCCGCAGATGATCTTTAGGAGACCTGAAAAAAATAGCCAGAGCGTTGAAAAGTAGGAGTAATGTTGAATTTGAACGCTGGGCTACACACGCCGATGTGGCGGAGTTTCCAACCGCTCTCATAACTACCGTTCCTAGAGTTTCCGTGCACGGGTGAAATATGTCGAATAAGAGATTGAGTATGATAGCGATTGATCCATGTTGGGCTTAACAATCACCAAAGTGGGCGGTCTGCCTCGGAATTTCGTGATCATAACTGCCATTAACAAGACCTATAATTCGCTCCGAATGTATCTTAAGACCTGAAAAAAAAATATGCCTGAGGTGAAAAGTAGGTATAGAGGTGAATGGACACGCTGGAACGGCTACACCGGATGTGGGCGATGTTTGCCGCGTAATAGATTACCGGAAGAAACTAAAATCAAGACAAAAATACTTGATGGCCGATTTACGCTGAGCCCCGTCTATGCACTGGCGATATGGGGCAGCCAAACTGCGTAAGGTCTAAAGCATTTGACCGTGAATCAATCCCTTTTGGGGATGCGCACGCATTCGCTTCCATTTTGTAACATTCTAGTTGTCTTTTGATATGCGATTTGACCATATACAATGACTTGCCGGGGGCCAACCAATTGTATAAGTCAGTGTTTTTGGTCCTCCAGATCATGTCTTGTTTACAAATTAAGCGATCCGGATGGGATTGAGTTTGCGGCGACTAACGACCTAGGATTCATCCAGACCACTGGCTGCTAAGACGTTACACGTGCAGTACACCACTTCCCACGTTCGTCTTATCCTGCTAACTTTCAAAATTTGACGCAAGCCCGCCCTCAGAAATGTTTCAGACGACCCCCTCTTTCAAAACCCAATTTTTACCACAAAAAAATTACCTTCGAGCGGGATATACACTTACCGTGAAACCGCAAATATTCCCTACATTGCCCTATATTATCCATGTATTTTACATGTATGTCAAAAGCTGACCTGTTGAGAGGATGGCTCAATTGAAATATCATTTATTTTGTACTTCAAAGCTATGAGAGAGAATTGAGCTATAGCTGGTGTGGAAAATCTTTGTGTTGATGTCACTTGAGTTACTTTTACATGACCTTCTCATGCAGCTTCGAATAAATAAATAAAAGTGATAGCGAAGCGGAGAGCCATCCGAAGGCACTTGGTTCCATCAATGCCAATCAATTTTGTTTCCTGACCAACAGTTCGTCTAATTAGTTTTCGAGAAACGCCCAAACATGGCATCGTTTAGCGCCCATTATTCCATCGAAACGCTTCACTTCTCATCTCTTTATTTCTATTGCGATGTCGTCGGCACAAGGAAAACATCGATCGACGATCAATGTATCCCATTACATTTGTGCGGCAAATCGTTGTTGTTGACCAATGTCTCTTTTGAGAATGAACTTTTTGTATTATTCTTAGGCTAAAGGTACTGGTCTTCGCCAATGCTTTGGCGAAGACATGGTCCAGAGGTGCCAGAATCAGGACAGTGGAAGCCCCTGTACGTGAAAAGCGGAGGGACCGTCATACATACGGGTCTTTAAGACCTGCGGCATAAAATTGTCAGGTACAAGAGCTAGAGGGTGTTAGATCCACTTCATTCCGCCGAACTCCAAACTAATTCCACCGAATCTCGGAGCTCATTCACTCAGAGAATTATCACCTCTTGGAATGATTTGCCACACTCTGTCGTAAATTAGAGCTCCTCCAGCTCGTTAAGGAGAAAAGTGAAAGATCATGAGGGCTGGTTCTAAGGACGAAACTAAGCACTTTGATTTGTTGAGGCAAAGAAGCGCTTCATTCTGTTCATATTCCGGACTTATTGCTCTGGTTGAATTTACGCCACTGTTTATTTTTAAATGCTTTAATTTGTTTCGTAGCTTTCATAAGGTTGATTTTCTTTTTCTTCTTCTCCCTCCCCTCCCTTCTCCGGATAATACTTCCGTCATAGAGCTGTATTTCAGCGGGTTGGCGGACCTACAGTTGGGATCCAGAACTCTTCTTGTCGCATGAGCTTGCAGTGTTGACGGCCACAGTCCTTCTGCGCTGACTTCCGCTCCCTGTTTAAAGGAGGAATTCACGATTAGAATAAAGATCGAAGAAAGGGAATTTGACCTAGTTGAGGGATCTGCGGACCTCCTGAGGGTGCGAACTGACGCGCAATTCGCATGGAAAATTTTGACCTCGGCGACCTATCATGCCTCAAAGCTGGCGGGCTCGGCGATCTCCGCCCACCGGTCATCTGATCACTCGCCGTAGTTCAATACGTGGCGAGTGATTAGATAGCTGAGAGAGCGTAGTGTTGAAGAGGGCAACAGATATGAGAGTTTGATCAGCGCTATCGAATCACCGAACCGAAGGGTACTATCTTCAGGTTCTGGAGATTTTCCTCCATGTTCTTCTTCTGTGTATCAGTGTCCCCTCCACATCCGAGGGTTAATTTCGAATTGGGTTGCTTTCATCGTAATTCGTACTTTTAATACGGAAATTCTTAGATAGTTTTGAGCAGCAGAGTGGGCCATTACGTGACATTTCCCATTTCGGCGATCGTTCTTGATAAGAGAGCTGTGAAACAGGCGAAGAATTTTTTCATCTCGCAGTCTAACTATGGTCATCTGTAGAATTATCGGCAAACTTGGTTGTAGGTAAAGTGCGCTTCTTCCATGCCGTCGACTCAAACATCACCCTTTTCATGCACTTCGTAAAATGAATCAGATCTTCTCATTCAATGAGAAGAAATTAAAGGAAAGAGAATTTGTTGACCCAAAAATCGCTACACGACTCAGAAAAACTTTGCTAAAATGAGCATACTCAGCTTTGGTAAACTATATTTATTTACGGTGCGTTATGAATTCCAATTTTACCATCACGCCGAATGGGTGCAACTGATAATTAGCTTGCAGGCTAGGAATGGACAGATAGGTGGGACAAAGCACGTGATCCTATGTAAAATGCTTTGATTCCTTTACGCGGAAAGTGTATTCCGTTATTCGCCACAGGATCGCAAGAGATTAAGTTGGCTCGGACACGTCATGGCGATTTTGGCGAGAGGATGAACGTTGGAATAGCAGAGCGGGTTACCTTGGAGACGACTCGCTCGAGCGATTCAAACGACAACCTGAACGACCGAGCCAGGCCCGATGGTCAGACTTCTACAACGAAAGATCTGAGAAAGGAATCAAGGACCAGCTTTAGTGTCCGCTTCGAGCGGTAAGAGGAGTTCCACTCTGGACAACTCTTGCAGGCGGCGACAGGGAGAATGAGACGGCGTTTGCGGCGCCGCGCTTCGCCGGCCAATTCGATGATCAACCGGGACAACAGTAATACAGGTGATACGGGCGAAAGTGAATGAATGCTCTCGTTTTTTCGGTAACCCATTATTATGTCGTTTTGCGATGAAATCCTATAATATGTGGTTAGATACTCTTTAGCATTGGACTTGCATAAATTATTTCGCCGCCTTTCGTGTTTTTGTTCATCGTTACAGAAGTAATCTGCTGTTGGTGTGGTGAGGCGCGGCGCTACAAAATCGCGTCGTCCCACACCGGACCGAAACCGAAAAGTGGAAAAGAGGCGTCTCGTGATGACTAAGTCGGCGTGATATCAGATATACACAAAACAATGATGACATAAATCTGATTGAAAGTCGGGCCTTGCTCGGATCTAGATCCGAGCCTGCATCGGTCACGAGCATCTTTCTGTTAGCAGACCATATGAGGGACTGCTGAGTGACTGTCAAGGTGAAAGGGCGTGCCAATTGGCAAACATGGACAAAGTGTTGTATGGGCGAACCGGCCCATAATTCTGGGACGGCCATATATCGACCAGGGGATCAAAGGGACGTTAGCGTGTGCTCATCGCCACGGCATGGAAGCGCCACGTGCCTTTTGGGCTAAGGGATTCCAGGCCAGCACCGCGCGCAAGAAGCAGACGTGAGCGACGGACGAATTTCGTCGCGTGTGTGCGCGGTGGAGCCGTTGCAGTGGGCACTCTATTTGATTGCTTCGAAGCGAAATCCAACATAAGTCTCGAAGTAAGACTCAACGCGAGGGTTGACTTGCTTCGAGACTTCTACACACGTGCTGGATCCAAAGGAAGTGAGAAGAGCATCTACGATTGGGAGGATAGACGCAAGGTTCGGGAAGAGACACCTGCCGACTATGTTTGCGAGAGACGAAACTTAGCAGCGACTCCAAGTACGCAAAAATACTAAGCTAAGTTGGCAACAGTGATGATTGATGAAATCCTCCAACATCGAGTTCGCTCATGCCGCCAATCCGGGGACGGCCTTATGAAATGCGGGTCCAGTCACTTGCTTGCATAGCAGAAGAGAGTCACAAGATCAAAGCAGAAAATCGAGCGCCGGCCACAGACGTCCAACAGAAGTCTGGAAAATGAAAGGATCATGTGGCAGCTTGGATTCCATGCTCACTGCGACTTTCTCATGCATGTGTCACACTCTGGCCGCGCACTCATGCGGATTTGTAAAAGGCCTGGAGCAATCGCGCAATCTTCGCGCAGCCAGTCTATGTCTTGAGAAGACACATCAGTGCAAAAGCAAAGTCACTCCATCTCAGCTTCGCTAGAGCTTGGAAAAGCGTACGACGCGTTCCACACCACTGATCTGTATCAGGGCGCTCCGTGAAACGTAACAGAATTACGCCACAGAACGGAGTTTCATCACCTGAGATCGCGGAGATGTATATTTACCGGCCAGTGTCAGTCGTCAGATGTGCAGCTGGTCTTCAAAAGACCATTCTAATCAACCGAGTTGGCGTTCATCAAATCACCTCTCGCGTTGCTTTCATCCTCCAGCCCTGGAAAGCAATCACACAGGAGATCTTTGCAAATATGAGCTTTCACGTTGTGAGTATGGCCTGATGTTCGGCCGACGGACTTCTTCTCGGCATGTGTCCCACCATGTAGCCGCTGAACACATGGCATTCGAGTTCAGATTTGGTGCGATCGCTCTGCCAGTAACGGTCCTTATGTCCGCACTTAAGGCGAGTACTACGAACTGTTGCAAGATGAGGAATATGCAGGTCACTGGAAAGAAACTACCAAAATACCACCTGCTAAAGTTACATGGGCTTCCGCTGCAAGCCAAATGGAGTCTGAAGACGAATAAAGCGCTGAGAAACCGCAATGGATGAGAATGAGAGGAGTTTACGGACTGTCCTGTGCGCGAAGTATTCCAGTCGCGCTTAATCGAAGGTTCCGAATCTATTCCTTCCTCTATTCTGCATTATACGATCTGAATGTTGGCCGGCACTGCAATTCCGAAATGGCCAAGCAAGCACGAACCCCCACTCCCCCGCGCCAGCGTCAACCTAAAAAGACGTCGTGCAAGCCGGTGACCAAGTGCTCTTCTTCCGGATGAACAAGCTCGGAAATCAGGTTAGGTGCCGTTAAACGAACTACTCGTACATCTAAATTGTTGATTGGGTAAGTTCTCTCATCGGTCCGAGTTTCTTACTGTATTTGCTTTAGTATACTTGTACTGGGATTCATTCTGCTACACTTGAAGAAATTATTACTTGCTGATCATATGAGACACCCCACCCAACACCCCAATCACTCTGCCCCGCTGTCCTCCGCCCCATTCGTACCCCACCCAACCCCTGATATAAGCAGGACAGATTGCCAGAATTCAGCTGCTTCTTTCTTCCTCAAGTGCGCCTGAAAGCCGTCTCCCTTCCACGCTTAATGGAGATGCGGATGCTCGTGGTCCTTGGGAATCTCACGTTGCCATCCATTAGTTGCAAATGAAGTTGATTCGACGGCGCGTGGTGTTGCACTATCACAGAAAAAAATGCAGAGAGAGAACTACAGTGGTATGGTCACGTCATACGCCTGCTCCTGATACGTCGGTGCCACTGCATACCGATTTGAAGTTGACAACACACCGCGCGGTGAAGACCCATAGATGGAACGCACAGCGCGAGCGAAGATGCATCTGAATCGAAAAAGTGAGCCCCCGCCTACTTCGATTCGAAACGGACCTAGCCAGCGCGACGTGAAGAATAGAAGAAAAGAAGAAGACAATCGTCTGGTACCAGTTAATCCGACCCCGAAAAGGGATGGAAGGGCTTGGTTGGGCCCTCCCGGAGCGAACAGACCAAAAAAAACACCGCCCACACGACAGAAGATTCGCCACTCACGTCCACCAGGTATATGATCCCGGACGGTCGCAGGTGCGCGCGGCCACTTGCCACTACACCATCTTCCGCCCTCATTAGCGATATAGCGAGAAAAACGTTCTGAAAGCTGTGCAAGCTTGTTGGTGCTCTGACTGTTTTCTAACCAGAAAGCGTTAGTGACAGCGTTGCGGCAGAGAGATCAGGTCTTAGCGACAACCACCCCCCCCCCCCAGAGTGGTATTCATAGAACATGGTCAATCATTTGTTCGCACTCGAAGTCGAAAAATGAACAAATTCTTTTGTTCCTACTGAATTGAAGTGTGGTCTCCTGATGCAATTTGGAAGCAGTACCGGGAGGCAATATCGGCTCTGACGCAAGCTTGTTCGGAGTTTTCAGTACACAATAGCTGTTATCCTCCATATTTTTAGAAAGTGAGAAGATTGGAAAATAGAGATTTCGTAAGACATTTATGACGCGCCGACCGTCAGAGCATTCCAGCCATTTTGTGAATGAACATTATGATAATACAGTCTGCCTTTGTTTGACACGTCTACATATTGTTGAGTGAGTAATAAATAGTGAGTTACTCACAGTAAGCATGGACTGTCGCGGAACCGCCGTAACCAGACAGCAGTACTAATCCGATGTTTGCAATCCCTGGATTCCAGCCTGCAATTACTGATAACTTTAAGAATTGAATTGAAACGCTTCGAGGCCGGTTCTATTTCACGTACGTCTCCTAGCAAGAACTGCCCTGCTTTCGGCACCGCTAATATGGGAAAATGGCATGGGTTTACCGCCAGTGCTTTAAAACTATGGAAAATTAACTCTACTCAGGCAGCTAGTCAACGAATTCGGAAGATGGGTTGCAGCAAATGAACCTCATCAGGTGTTTAGGACATTCTGTCCCTTTGCGTTCAGCAGGCAACGGACTAATTAAGATCACAATCCTTCCGTGCTGTAATCAACCAAAAGACGAGAGCTCATTGAATCGAACATCTGCGAAGAGGTCACGATAATAAGATTTTTTCGCCTTCAAAACTCAGTATTTCCGTTAAACGCCACTCACGGCATCTACCCCTCACCAAAGGTAATATTTGACAATTCAAGGTGTCTATAATTGCTCCACAGTGCAAGGAGAAAAGTTAATTATCGAAGAATTGGCACAAATGCAAAGTTTACGCCGCAATATTATCTCTTGTATTAGTTTCTGACCGAGTTTTCGCAATTATGATTGAAGGCAAAGCTGATGAGCTGATGTAGTATTGCGCATTGAAGTAACAGACAGTATAATGTAGTGTTAACAGCCGGCAATGGAAAATTGGAAAAGCAGTCCGAAAGCTGAAATAGAAGGATCATTTTTCCAGATCATCAGCAACGCAAAGCAATTGATGCGTGGACGGAGCTCATCGCGTTTGGGCAGGGCAGCGCTGCTACTAGGACTCAGCGCTACAGCCCTGTCAAGTTATTCGAAAGCTCATAAGGTGCTTTTTGCGCTTGGTGCACGCTTTGCATTTTCTCTGTCGAAAGCTTAATATTGACGGCAACAGTTCGGATCCATTTCTCTTAAAGGCTGCAGCCAATAAGATTCCAAACTAAACGCTTTGTTCGACTACGGAAGTGTTGCCACGAAATATCCAACACAGACCTCTGGTGTCACTGTGATAGCAGATTGAAGGCAATTTCTCGGCATAAAAAATGAGTACCGCAGCTCTCACCACGTGGCGATAGCAAGCGAAGCTGTAGCCATACTGGACCGATGGAGTCTTAAAAGAGCGGGAAATTTTTATTGCTGCTGCACAATTGCAGTAGACTTATTCTTATTATTCATTCACACAGGTACCATATGCGTTGCGGCACAAATTCCATTTTTTAGAACACTTACCTTTTCGAGGGATACGGTAGATGGCCCACACTATAATTACTATCAATGTCTTTACCCATATGTTAATGCTACCACCTACATCCTCATCAATGATGGAGTTAACAACAATGGAAAAGTGGTGACTACCCCGTCGGACTCAAAATACCGCGGCTCATAGTCTCGTACTCCAGAGAGGATATACGACAGACGAAATCACTTATAATACTAAATATAAAGTAGACAGAAATTATCAAATTTTTCGTAAGCAATACACATTCGATTATTAACTCTAAGATTTCTAACTTTACACTAACCGGAGCAATTGCAATTTGAAACATGATTTTTACTCTGATATACTCACGCTTACTCTACCTTGTGATACAGATCTGAAAAACTAAACTTGAAAGCATTAATTGAGCATAATATCATTAGAAAGTTTATCACGTTTTTTACAATTAGTTTCATCGAAGAAACACAAAACTATATTGAAATATTAAAAGTTTTTCTCCTTGAGGCGTATTTTGCAGGATGTTGTGGTATGTATTCCAGATATTTGAAAATCGATGACCGATTCGTTACGATTTTCGTGCCACCGCGAACTTTTGACCATCAACATTCATACCTTCTATCGTTATCAACTTTATATAAAATGTATACAGGCTAATTGAACTAGAAGGGGACACTCAACAACGATCAGGCCTCCACCCCATCAAGCTGACTAACACCCCCGACATACGTAATCGCTATCACACGATATAAACCAGGAAGTGTAAGAGCTTTTGAAACACAGTCAAGCTCCATCTACGTAGGGCGATCAGCAAGCACCGCGACTGGCAACCCAGCTTTCGAACGCCACCTGCAATTTTCCAAAAGATTCATCTTTTTCAAACCATATACGTCCGTTCCGTTCTTAGCGTGTTTGGGGTCCGTTTTTTGAGAAGGCGCGAGTTTTCCCGCCAAGTATACTTGTACGATACCTCAACATTTTGGCAGATCTCTAAAAGCTAATTGGAAACATAGGGATTAGAGCTTTCGAATCTGTGCTGAACTTTCTTAAATTCACTCGCGGCTCAAAACTATCGTAACCGTTGTTCGTCGTTACCAATCTTCGATGAGTATTTCTCAAGGCCTTTTCCTGACACAGGACTATGCGTCTCACCCTGAGGCCATAACTTGCATTTATAGATGTGATGCAAGCGTAAAGAGTTGTTTGGCCATCTCACACAAAGAGTATATTTCATAACAACATGTGAACTTTCCCTGAATTTCCTCTTGCTTGCGCTCGAACTTGGTGTCATACAGGCGTTTCTAGACTCAATTAGTCAAATTGCTCTGCATACACTTTGATTCGCTTATGATTTTATTTGAAAGACTTCAAACTCTCTTCAGAAAAGTTTAGTCTGCTTTACGGCCCTGCTGTACAGAGGAGCGTTTTCTAGAAAACGCTTTGCTGGCAGTTTCGCCGTGCCCTATTGATGGCAATTCGCACTCGCGCCTGCGAGAAGCCTTTGTTTTCGTGACGAAGTTCGTTATTATCCCTCGATTGGAGTTGCATGTGCTGTTATACGGCCACACTCTGTTTCCTTTCCCCAGAACTGCTCTAGCATTCACCTTGTCTCCTCGGATTTTAGGAATTCTAGTCCACATCAAAGACGACCATGGTTTTTCTGCACTGACACTGTAGCATAAGTTATTTGGTTATTGTATTGATCTAGGGACCGCGGAGCAAAGCGCGTCGAATAGCGTCGATTTAAAGAATAATAACTGTGGTGAGACTTATATTTTCCACTGCTGTGCTGTTGAATCTTCAATCTCTCATGGAGACTCCATTGCTGTGGTGCACTCATCCGAACGCGCTGCATAGCTCCTGAATCATTAAGAGGCTGGAAGTGCACTCCAGACCCTGCACTTTTAGCCGCCTTGCAGCCGCTCGTGGTGCGTCACCACTCCCTTTCCGGCGGCTGAGTATACGCCCCTCCTCGTGTTCTTTTGGCGCAACGCAAGGTTGACCCTGTCTCCCACGCAACCGTTAACCACAGCAAGTCACTAGAACACCAGGCGACAGTGCGAGCATTGCTATTAGATTTTCAGTGACTCATTTGCTGATTTTTTCCGGTGATACCCATTGAAAGACGTAGGGAATAACGGTTAGGAAAAAAGGTTAATCTGCAAACAGTGAAGATTAGAGCATCATAAACAAACAACTATTTCTTAATAAGCCTTGCAACGGTATTCAAAGTACCACGATCGCGTTGCAAATTGATACGAAGCACCAATTGTCTATCTATGGAACAGATTGGCTGCAACAATGTAAGAGGCGGCAGAGTGGCAATTGCAGACTCCCGAACGAGAAATAGTCCGGTACCTGGCGAAACTTGATTACACTACGCAATCTTCATGGCCGAAATGGAAAGATAAGCAATTTTCACTAACCAACATCGTACTTTGCAGGATACATTGCTATGGCTTTTCGCACTCAGCGCCCATTCTTTGTTCCTATTAGCATGAAGCGTCCGCGAAAGTAGCACAGCATCGAGCGTTTTACTTACCTCCGCTTGACACCAAGAAACTGAGTTGCAAAAAATAAATGCAAAACATTGCATAAATAAAATAATAAAATATTGCATTGCAATGAGTGTCTTTCAATTTGCTATGCATGTCTCCCATGGTGTGTTTCTAGGTGAGGACGCTTTTGAAATGCTCTGTAGTTGATGAACCAAGGAGAGTCCAATATTTTCTTGGCCCGAGAGTTTACTGTCGCAGATCGAGGGCCTCGTAATTCCTGTTCGAGTAGTCGGGATTTTGAGATTTGGTGAGGTGAAAAGGTGGAGCAGAATAGTTTTCGATGAAGAAGTAAAGAGTGGTCGTCTTACAGAGTTTCTGCGATTTTTTGATGTGATTTGCTGTTGAGAAAGACGGCATGAAGTTGGAAAATATGCACGAAGTAAGGATTTCTTTACTCGGCACCCTACCCCCACTGCTCCGCCCACCCAGTCAGCGCTCGGTCTGGAGGGGGGGGGGGGCGATGGGACGATTTTGGATGTAGCTGTATCGGTTCTCGAATCAGATGTGCTCGGATACAGCCATGGTGGCTGGTGGTGGTGGCATTGGACGGGGATCGTATTGAGGAGGCCCTCCAAGGCCATTGTGTGGTGGTAGAGGTGGGTTCTATTTGACGAAATCGAATGTGATAGAAGAATGGACATATCTATTACGATCTCGAGCCTGCTAAGGAGTTTCAATACGATACGTCTGTACCGCAGCCCATCAGACTCTTATTGAGTCATATGATATCTAATGGAAGTATTCTGAGAGTCCTTACTAGGTATCTAGAGTAAATTTCTCCAACAGGATTTTAATGGTTATAATAATGGGTCTTTCAGACTTGGAAAGATGTCTGTCTCCTTTCGGCTTTCCTCATTTCTCATAACTTCTGATGGCACTATCCTATTTCTGTATCGCTCTTCTCCTAATCTCCTCGTTGTCTTCTCTAAGCCCTGTATAGCGACCAAGTACCCTCTTAGTTCTTTTCTTTTGACTGCTCATCTCTTTCAGCGTGCGACGACGCACCGACCGCTTCAGGGAGAGCGTCTAGGCAGCAGGCGCGAGACGCGACTTCTTCCTCCTCTTCTGACTCGTTACTCACCATTCCGAGGGCGACGCTCCGCTTAAAACACAAAGAGCTTATTCGCATCTGACACGTTCTCTCATTAGCCTTCGTGCCGCACTCTACGATGTGTTCCGTTAGTCGATGTATTTGTAATGTATTCATGTTTCATCTGATCATTGATCTGTTTGATGTCTTTAAGGATTAAAGTTAGTGATCAACTTCGCTTCGATGCAAGATGACCGCAGCATTTTCACGGCGCCGCGCTGGCTTAGCTCGCCAATCTTAAATCGGTGGTCTGACGATCGACGCCAATTGATCCAGGACTTTTTGTTTTCATCATGATGCGGTGCTTTATAAATCTTTCGGACTTTATCGGTATTGTCGGCCGTCTTTCTGAAGCTTCCGCAGTGAATTTTTTTATGAGGTGTTTGCAATTGCCTAAGTTGTTCAGGGAACTGTCTTCACGTTAGTCGCAAAGGAAGCTACGTGGGAGGGGCTGCTGTCAAACCTATCCTTATGGGCCACGTAGTAAGTATTGTCAGTGCAGGTTGGGAAGTTCACTGTCAGCAGNGTAGAGTGAGTAGAGTGAAGAAAGGTTTCAGTTGGGGTCATAGTCCACTCCGTTTTCGTTATTTTCCGCGTCAAAAAAGCAACTCCGTCCAAAAATGGATTTCCGAAGTTGACCTAATTAGGGGGAAATGGGTATCAAAATAATCAAAATCCCCTTAAGAGCACACTAGTCTCACTTTGTTCTATTTCTTGATCTATTTCTCAATGAAAAAAGCCATATAAGGTTCGCAAAATACTTCAGTGGGGGTTGTTTCCCTCTGGTTATAATTATAGCGAGCGATGTCTCTAATGAGTAGCCGGCACTTTGGAATTAAAAAATTGAATTTTCTGAAATTTGGGAAGGCAGGCTTATAGAAATCGACGAGCTGAGTTCAACGGTATGAATTTCCGTGAAGGAAAGTGTAAAGTAACAAAGTTATAGCGAAAAGACGAAAAAGGCGCGGATCCGCGTCTTCTTTTCTCTCGTCTTTTTTACCAAAGTTATGGAAGATACTGTAGCTCCTATCTCTTTTTCTTACAAGTGAACTTTCAGGGTATTCCATTGTGTTCGTTGTGAGTTAATTGCTTTTCTTTTTGCTTAGTATTGTTCACAGCGCTGCTTTGAAGGTTCTTTTTATGTGCTCTTGCACGCGTTTTTTGAATCCTTGGGTTTTGTGCTCGTCCCAATTTCACCGATTTTAGTGAATTTTCTCACTTGTCCTTGTTTACGTCTCCAATGAATAAGCAAATAAATAGATAATCAAACAGTTAACTAAATAACTAAATAAATAAAAGATAAAATGGCAGTTTTAGTCATTGAGGGCACATCCAGGATAAGTTCAAATGGTTCATTCATTTAAAGGATCGGAGAGAGCTGTACACGAAGGTTGCGAACGTTTCGTTCTTCCGCTTCCACAGCGGGCAATAAAGGTGTAGAGCGCTGCGATGACCGCTTCAACCGCTTCCATTTTTTCACGACAGTAGCACACTGGTGTCTGCGCTCACTCCGTGTTTTGTGCTCCCTGCCAACTCATTTTCTTCGTGCTCAATCTCTTATTGCCGTAGTACAAAAGTGTGCATGGCCTCAATTTTAACGTTTCCGACGGATTCGTTTCGTCTTTTCTTTACAACGCTCTCATTTTCGTGTTGAAAGTCGCACCAGGGTGGTCCTAAAGTGCACCTTACACAATTCTCCGAGAGGGTTTATCTGTCCATATTCAAGCTCCCTACTATTCTGAAAAAACACCAAACAACGGAGCAATTTGAGCGATAATATGTGCAGCCTCTTTAGTGTTTGTTGTTGTTTTTCCACCCATTGATCGCTCTCTCACTTTGATGTGTTTTGTCGTGTAGCTTTATAAACATTAAGCTAAAATGTGGCAGAAATGGACGAAATTTCTCTGTTTTCTGAGCGTACGAGCTTCTTCGCTCCTCATGAAGGAATAGATAGAGATCAGGTTTGTAGAGAAATTCTCCCCTTTAGCGAGGTACCAGTAATCTCACACAAAGGGATAGTGGTGCTTTCGCGGCTTGAAAATGAAGCTAATGCCTTTGCTTGACCGCTGTGACAGCTGGCATTCTTATCAATCACGGCATACGTGGTATCTGCGCCCTCTCGCGTACAACGTGCTCTCTCGCGTTTTCCTACTATTAGCAGCGCTGCGTCTCTCCGTCACACCACGGATAACCTCACGAGAGAAAATTTCAGTGTTTTCTATGATGCCCCTTTCCCTTTTGCCTTCCTCCCAGTAGTATTCCTCATAGCACCTCCTATCTATTTTCAAACAAATTAACACACAAGTTTGGCCAGCGGCCTATGCCTTTAAGTAACTTCGAAGTGAGCAAAATTTTCTGTTTTCGTCCATGAGCGGTGCAGCTAGCGGGATCTTTGCAAGCGTTTGTCAGTATAACTAGAAATAGTGAATAATGATACAACGTTTTCAGAAACATGCTCATAATCATAAGTTCTTTTGGCTTCCTCACAACTACACTCGCCTCGTTAACTAGGGGTAGCTATTCAGACGAATTCGCCCGGACAAAAATGCTGCCGTTGGCAGCAGCCGCCTATAGTGGCCAACCGCAAGAATGCCTTGAGAATAGATTTACTAATGCTACGGTGAGCAGCGTCGTTTAGCATTTAAAAAGTGAGCAACACATGATTTTCAAAAATTTGTATTCGCTTTTCAAGCTCAGCCTGCAATTGAGCACCATATGTGGGCCTTCCGGTAATAATGATGTATGTTCTGGATTCACGGCTGTGATTCACAGCAGCAAGGCTATTGTTCTCAGTTTCAGGTTAGGGCTACTCTACTTGGGGCTTGTAGGGGAGTAGGGGATGGGACAATGAATGCGGTTTAGTGTCTTTGTTTCAGGGGCACAACCACAAATGTTCAACTGGCAGCCGAAGGAGAATTGAGTGTTCTGCATGTAAAGGTGCTTCTTAAATATCGAAGGACAACGGCTCACGTGCGCTGACAAACACAAACGTGGCCCCATAAGGAAAGGTTTGAGCATGCCCCCTCCCAGAGCTTTCCTTTGCGGACTCACGTGATCAGTTCTCTGAGCCACTTATGCAATGCAAGACCTCATAAGAAATTTCACTGCGGAAGCTTCAGAAAGACAGCCGACAGATACCCGAAAAGCCGAAAGATTTATAAGCCGCATCATGATGAAAACAAAAAGTCCTAGGAGTAATTGGGTCGTGTTCATACACACGACTTCGAAGATTAGGAGAGTAAGCCAGCGCGCGCCGTGAAAGCTGCAGGATCATTCTCTTGCTATCGAAGGAAGTTGATTACTAACTTTCATCCTTAAGACATCAATACAGATCAATGATCAGATAAACATGACATACATTACAAATACATCGAATAACGACACATGGTTAATAGTGCGCACGAAGGCACAATAGAGAACGATCAGATGGAAAGCAGCTCTTGGCGTTTAGGGCGTCGCCCTCGGAAGGTGAGAAACGGAGGTCAGAAAGAGGAGGAAGAAGTCGCGGTCCTCGGCCGCTGCTGCCAGACGTCTCCCTGAGTCGGCGGTGTCGCTCGTCTACACCCTGAAAGAGATGAGTCAGCCAAAAGAAAAGAACTAAGAGGGTACTGGTGATCGCTATACAGGAGATTAGGAGAAGAGAAGGAGAGATTAGGAGAGGGCGATAACAAAAAAGGATAGGGGATCACAAGATGATTAGATCAGGATAGCCGGAAAGTAGACATTCCGCTGAAAAGACTAATCAGTAGCAATTAAAGTCGTTGGAGGAAAAATTCACTAGATTACGCTAGTAAGGGATTAGGAATACTCCATTTACCATCAGTGAATCAGATAAGAGCTGGTCTGGGTACAGACGTATGTATCGAGAACTCTCTAGGAGGCTCGATCTAAATACGATACGACCATGTCCTGATCCATCAACTCTCGTCAAATCGACCCACGCTCGACACCACCACCATCGGCCTTGTGAGGGCCTCCTCAATACGGAGCCTCGGCCCAATCCCACCACCACCAACCACCATGGCTGTTTCTGTAACACCTGATTCTGAGACCAGTACAGTACAGGCTCACTTCAAAACTTACGATCACAAATTTCCCCCCCCTCCCTCAGATTAAGAAGCCATAGGACTGGGGGAGGTACTAGAAGCTGAGGAGGGAAGGGGTGTCTGGTGAAAAAACAAAATCCCTAAATTTTATTTGTACCACTTACAATGCTATACTTTCTATTAAAGATCACCAGACAGAAATTGCCAGAAAAACATCAATCAAAAAAACGAAACCTCACCTCCATCTATCCAATATTTCAGGGCGTCAACCCATATCGTGTTCGTTAAGCTTTGGACATTTTTTACGAACCCCTATCATGGAGATGATATTAAATAACGACACCACCACTTGGCAGTGTTAAGAACACTATGTGTTAGAGACAAGTAGTTACACATAAATAATATTATTTCTAATGTAGTCATCAAGATGAAAACTCTAGCAATCCAACGACAGACATTCATCGCTGCATTCCAGACACAGAAAAAAATGAGATCAAATTACATGTTCCGTAGTATTACAAAGGGTATTACCAAACTAGGCGATAGAAATAAACTGAAAACCAAGTAGACACGAGAATAATGAACAGTAATTACTGATGAAACAAACTTATTGCAGAAGTGAACAACAAATTAATCGACTACCAGAATTGACAAATACTGAGAATCAACTTAACGTGTCATTCACTTAGAAACACACTATTTAACACCACAAATCCTTTTAGGCAATATAAACTTCTTCATATCGAGACTTCTGACACGCACGGAGTGATAATTGCATTGAAAAAATATCAAATTAATTCTCTATCCAACTTAGAAGGTCAAAAATTCTTCAAAAAGGAATTGAACTTATCAAACAAATTTTAGTTGTAATGCTTTACTTATATTTCTGTCAAAAGGGCGAAATGACATTGAACCTTCACACGAATCATAGCGTATCCTTAAAAGTAATCCAATATTGTGGACAGACCTAAACACGTATAATTGAAAGTGCTACAAGGCATTCAAGCTTATCAACGAGCACCCAAGCAATTCTTTGAAAAAATACAGCATTTTTAAAATTTAGCTTTCGTTGTTACTTATTTCTTTTGTGGAGGTATCTATCAAGCCGAATTTTTCTCAGAAAACAGACAAGAGATTTCTAATAGTTATGCACTGCCAAGTAAACTTCTGGAAGACAAATTTTATTGTTTGATCAGGATGTGCAGAACTCGAAGCAGGCGCATATCACTACATCCATAATGCCTTTGGTCGCGCCACGCCGGAGCGCCCTTTAATACGCTGATTCATCGAAAGACTCATTTACGAGTGGGAGCGTATGTATATATAGGTGCCTTTAAGTAACAGTCATTCATATAACGAAAAACAGTAAGCACATTGCCTAATTATCCGATAATTCAAACAAGAAATCCACTAGTCGGCCAACGACGGGAATAACGACCACCCCATCCTCCAACTTAGAATTACTCGGTAACCACGAGGGAGTTGACACCTGCTTTCACAATTTACAACTACTCACTCATTCAACCTCTTACACTCAACCAAATCCCGAATATCCCCTTACTCCAAAAAACTCAATTACGAGCCCCATGAGATCTGCGCACGGTAAACTCTCTGTCAAAGATAAATAAGGTGAATGCTCCTTGCTTCACCAACTACAGGCATATTCAAACGCGTCTCACTATAACACACCACGGGGAGGAATGCATGGCAAATTTTGAGAGAGCACTCAATGCAATGCAATTATTTGTCATACATTGCCGACTCAGGTCCCGTGGTTAATGGGAGGTGAAGTTTCGCTGTACTTTCGCGACGCTTTCATGACTTTGTGGAACAAAGGAATGGGCGCTGATTTCGAAAAGCTCACAGCAATGTATCCTGAATACGATGTTTGGGTTAGTGAAAATTGCTTATCTTTCATTCGGTTATCGAAAGTTGCAGTGACCAATTTACCAGGTGACCGGACATTCTCTTGGAGCTGCTTTGGCCACACTGGCCGCCTCTTACATTGTTGCGGCCAATCATGTTCCATGTAGCAAGGTGTTTGTGATCACATTTGGGCAACCACGAGTTGGTGACTCTACCTTTGCAAGGGCTTATGAAGAAAAGGTGATTTTTTGTGCTTGATTTCACTGCTTGCAGATTTACCCTTTTCCTACCGTTTTTTCCTACCTCCGTCCAACTGTGAATTACCGAAAAAATCAGCAAATGAGTCACTGAAGTTCAATTGAAAGGTGTGTCGCCAGTATTTCAGTGACTTTCTTGCTGGTTAAGGTTGCGGTGGGAGATGATAAAAGGTAAAGGCTACGTGCATTGTGCAGTAGCAAAAATTTTGCCTGCTTTCAAGACCTCCTCTGTTTCCAGATGGGCTACAGCTTTCGCGTTACGCACTGGAGAGACTGGGTTCCTCATATTTTAGCCGAGAAATTCTTCAACTACTATCACCATTCACCAGAGGTCTGTGTGATTTTCAGTGTCAGCACTTTTCATAGCTGAACAAAAGGATACGTCATTTGATCTTGGAATCTTAGTTGCTGCAGCCTTAAAGGGAAGGTCCGGGATTTCTGGTAAAATTAAGCTTTTCCCCTAAAAAATGCAGCGGTACACAAGCGGAAAGCATACAGAGCTTTCGGGATAACTTGACAGGGGTGAGGCCCTGATGTCCTAAGATGCAGCACTGGCCCTGCCCAACGCCGTTGAACTCGCTCACAAATCATTGCTATTTTGCGTTGCTGCTACTGGAGAGAGGGTTTTATTCTCGGCATTGTCGACGGTTTCTTCCCATTTTTCCATGCTGGCGTTACACTACACAAACTCCTGGTCACTTGCATGCGCAGTAATACATCAGTTCGATCGCGGACTTTGCCTTCGGTCAAATTGAAAACTGGCAACAATATAAATAGTGTGCTGGACAAGGGCAACTGCACCTACTACAAGGGGAATTATGCCCCAAGGCACGTGACGCTTCCATTGCCTGTGACGACTGAGCAACGCCTTACTCGTCCCTCTGATCACCCCTTCGCTAAGCCACTCCAGAACATGGCCCGTCGCTCTCGAACTTGAGCCGTTTTAGCAGAGAGGCAGACCGGAGCGTTCACCTTAACACATTCACGTCAGCAGCCCATATGGCGTGCCAAAGAAAGGTGCTCATGGAACGATGGCCACATAGGCTGCCAGCCGAGCAGCTCGCTCGCCAGTCGTTTATGTCGCCATTGCTTGTGTATATCTGATATTAGGCACGTATGCTTTATTTAGGATAGTTTTTCTGGGCCGTGCATAACTCTTGTTTCAACACATTTCTCTTTTTCTTCCTGTTTCTTCTCATATGAATGAAAAGAGTGTCAGAAGTAAAGAAAAAGCGTTACTAATAGAAAGATAAGTGGGTAAATTGAAACAATCGAGTTAAGAATGCTTTTAGTTTTCACTTCGAGGAAACTTATGGATGTTCCCTTCCACAACCACTATTGGTCGTTTAAATCAAAATTCTGCTACCACGGTACTCGCCTTAAAAACTGCAGAATTCACGCGAAAACGCAATTTCACGTCGTTTTATTCGTATTTCTGTTATAACTCGGTTCAAAATTGAGCTTTCCAAGATCAGAAAACGATTTGAGTTCAGCTCGTTGAGTTCTATTAGAATGTAATCTCACCTTCTCTAGAGGCACCATCTTGGATTGCGCCATGCACTCGACTTTCATCCCAAAACGTAGTTGCTTGCTTGTGATGTGTATATGATCCCGCTTCTGCGAACTAAGCTATTCACAGAGAGATGGGTCTCAAAAGTCGCCCAAAATGCGCCACGTACTCAATCTAATGCACTAACTATTAGGTTCTCTCAAGAGCAGTATCGCTTCTTTTCAAATAAAAGTTTTCTACTAAATCCTCAGTCTTTTACACCACTTCATGAACCATTCGAAAAAAATGTTTGCTCTAGCAGGATGGGGTGCGTGACTATACAATCGTGGCCGTGAAGTAGGTGCGCCGCGCGGGGCACGCCGCAAGCCAGCAATATCGCGGCGAATTTTGCCAAAGAACTCAGGCATCCAAGCATTGGGATTACGATCAGATTCATGTTTCCCGTCATTGAAACATGAAAAAATAAGAAACTTAAACCTTAATAATGCAGTTTGTTTCCGTCGCGCGTTATATACATACTTATATACTCATGCTTTGTTAGAAGCCTTCCTCGCCGCTCCTTGTTCTTTGATTACGACAAGTATACTTTCCGATTGAACCAGATGATTCACTCTCCGATAGAATCAGGAAACTATTAATAAAGAAGTCAAATTGAAATCCTAAAAGGAAACCTTTATCACCCGATACAGTATGTTACTGGCGACGGCTTAAATCACTCGGGATCTTACGTGACGCTTGTGGCTTCTATGATGCCGCACTCTGTGTTATCAGTCACCTCGCCAAACTATGAGCATGGATGGATAAGAAAGGTCCACACAGAAATGCGGCAGCAACTGCGCACGCGACGCATTCTCGCCGGCGTGAAGCGCGTGACCTCGATTCGCCGACGATTGATATAGTCTGTCGCACTACAGGATGGTGTGTTCTTCTTCCACCATGTTCCAGGTTTTTCAAATTTTGGGCCTGCGAAATGGGAGGTCCAGCCGACAAAAACTGACCAAACAGACAACTATGTAGCTCTAACTTCATTTTCCTTGGGGAGACATTAGTCAATGATTTACCTTCTACTTACACATGTCCTCTTCTGAACATTCCACTCTTAGGTTGCCGGAAAAGCTTATCGTTAGCCGTGTTTCTTTTCGACTTGGCTGACCGATAAGCCAAAGCAATTTTCAAATTAAAATTGTACCTCGTAAACTCCATTGTTTCATATCGAGTGGTGTTCCTTTTGTGAGCACTTCTTCTGTTCTATTCGATGATTTGTTTTGTTCCTATGTTTGTTGGGAATTAGTTCGAATCCACGAAAGTGACCGCATTCCGTTGAAAAAAATTATCCCTGAGAAGATGAGAAAATCAACCAGGCGTACATTGCTAACTTAGTCATGACTTGTTCTTTAAATTTTACTAGTTTTCCAATGTCTCGGCTATAAAAAATTTCGACAGAGATCTCAGGTAACGGTGCTTGACCGTCGAGTTCCGGTTGAAAAACCAGGTCTGGAAATGGAACGACGCAACTTGTTCGGAAACTTAATAGTGTAAGTTTAAAAGAGGTCATGTTTAGGTAGAGGGTACATCATTGATTGATTTTTCCCAAGGAAAGATAAAGTTAGAGCTAGTTGTCGGTTTGGTCAATTTTTGTCGGCTGGACCTCCCATTTCGCAGAGCTAAAATTTAAAATCCTTGGAGCAGAAGTGGAAGAAGAACATAGCGTCTTGTAGAACAGACAATTCTCCTTCGAATGGTATATGATGCGATGTAAAAGCATGGGATTTAAGTGAAAATTTTTTGGTTGAATAAAAGCGACACACTTATGAGACAACCTAAAACGTTGTGAGATTGAATGAATGTTAATTCTGACTCCATAGATACTGTCGAGTGAGATACAACACTGTTCGCAACCAAAGATTTACCTTTCACCGTTTTCGGCCTTTCACTCACTGCCGGTCGGCCTCCCAAGCCACTTACGGCCACGTGCAATCCAAGTGCGCGGTGCGTGAGAACTTGCGTGACGGCCGATGGCCTTCAGCCGTAGTTGGCGGCAGCCCGATCAATAGCTCGCTATGGCTGTTGAACGAGCTTGGGAACGGCGTCACACGATTTACGGTCACGTGGATCGCATGTGTCTGTAAATGGCTTGCGAAGCTGATGGGCAGTGACTAGAAGGCCGAAAACGGTAAAAAAAAATAAATTTTAGGTTGAGAATGGTGTTGTATAGCATTCGATAGTATTTGTTCTTGGGAATCGAGCAGTACACATCTCAGCTTTCGAAGCCCATCTTGAAAGGCAAAGTCTGATCATTTTACAAGGGCATGACGAAAGGAGATGTTTGAGGCCACGGCACGGAAAAAAACTTACCTACAACCAAGTGTTCCATGTAATTCCTACAGAGAAGTGACCGTAGTCTACGCCAGTGAAAGAAATTCTTTGCTGTCTTCACAGTTTTCTACAAAACGTCTCCTCCAAAATGGGAAGTGTCACATAATTGGCCTACTGTTCCTGATCGAAACTAATCTTAGGAGTTCCGTTGAATAGAGAGAATGGGATTGAGCGCAAATAAAACACGCTCAACCAACTAGTGCTTTGAAATGAAATAATGATCCAAGAATTTGGAAAATCACATTCATTTAATCCCACAATGTAGTGAATCAGATTGAGTACGTGGCGCATTCTGGGGCAAGTTCTGAGACCCATCTTTCCGTGCGGCAGTTAGGTAAGCGGTCACATAGGCGGGATCATGTACACATCACATGCAAGCAACTACTTTTTGAGATGAAAGTCGAGTGCGTGGCGCAATCCAAGATGGTGGTTCTAGGAAACATGGGATTGCATTCTAATAGAACTCAACAAGCTTAACTCAGTGTGGTTTTCTGGTTTTGAAAAGCTGTATTTTTAATCGAGTAATAGCAGAAAAACGAATAAAATGTGAAATCGCGTTTTTCGCGTGAATTTTGCAATTTTCACGTCGAGCACCGTATATTTCACTACTATCATATGACTTTTACGCATTAAACGCTGCTAAAAGTAGTCTCCATGTCGTCCTTTGTTGAAACCTCGGCATTTGATGTTGAGTGTACTGCAATAGTTTTTGTACTGTGCGGCACAACGAGGTTTTTTAAGATGGAATTTTTATTTACTGGCCTTACGTTTCGACCGCTTCGTCTTCTTCAGAGGCCTGGAGATTGTCTAAAGCTTTTTGATTTGTAAGCTACTCGATCAACCGATTCTAGTATTCTCGACGTCATAGAGCGTCGAGAACACTTTCGAACACTCAGTGATGAAGAAGTAACTCACCCAAGATTCCACCGATGCGGAGCAGTAGCTCACGCCCTGTGTTGGTTGATGTCAATGAAGCAAATGAGCTCTACTCAAGTCTCGCAGTGTCATATATGTCAAAATCTGTCAATTTGCACGTGGCATCATAGCTCTGCTCTAGCTCACTTTGAAACAAAAGGCAAGAGCTCATTCGTAATCGACGGACATTCGTTTCGGCCGTTCATTCTAGGCTTTTTGCCGGCAGTGTTCGGAAGTGTTCTCGACGCTCTATGACGTCGAGAATACTAGAATCGGTTGATCGAGTAGCTTACAAATCAAAAAGCTTTAGACAATCTCCAGGCCTCTGAAGAAGACGAAGCGGTCGAAACGTGAGGCCAGTAAATAAAAATTCCATCTTAAAAAACCTCGTTGTGCCGCACAGTACAAAAACAATTGCTGCTAAAAGTATTCAATCACAAATTCAGGTTTTTGTTTATTTAGGACGTTCCAGAGTTTCCCGCACCCAGCCTTTCTTTCTCCATTCTTTAAATAATTGCATTGATTTCACATATTGGATTCATTGGCGCATCTTCATAGATGTATAAATAATAGTATCAATAGGTCTGTATAAGCGAGTCACACGAAGTTTTTAGGCTTTCTATCCGCTGGACATGGCCGTCGGTACTAACTACACAGTGTGCCAGGGTGAGCGATTCGTTGTTATTTATTGGCACTTCATCTTGCGAAATCTAGCACAGAATGAGCTATGTTTAGCCACTGAAAGTCAAAGGTGCAGTGACGGACAATTTTTCGATTCTTCATCGGTCGTGGATCACCGCATTTACTTCAACGTTCACCGTGGACGACTACGGCAAGTACGGCTGCAACAAACGATGTTCCGCAAATATCTGATCAAAAGTGAAGTAGCTTCAAAAACACAATGAACTTAAAAGCAATTGAAGCTTTATCAATCACATGCCCATTATAGTGTACGTCCATGCATGGGCAATATGGCGCCATTTGGGGACAGGTGGCGCCACGACCGATCCTTCCAAATTCGCTGCAAACTTGTGTTAAGGGTTATTTGGGGCCCTGATTACGAGCATGACACTCATTTTTGACACTCGTGACTGTTATACCATTTTCTGCTTTTCTGAGCACTTTCAGTTATAGCACTAACACTGAGCTCAGGGAAAGCCGTGAGACTCCGAGTTTGGGTTAACCACGCACTTGTGGCGAAAGTGAAGTGTAAGATCGACAGATGTGATGAGCTTTCTCGCTATGGAACCCTCACTTATTTCAAGGCTCTAGTCCTGAATTGTGATCATTATTGCGAGGGCGCGAACGAGCAGAAAAAAGGCGCCGTATAGCGCCAGCACAAAAGCGAGTGTCATATTTGTAATCAAGGCCCGAAATAACCTCTATATACAAATTTACAACGAATTTGGTGGGAACAGATCGTGGTGCATCTGGTACACAATGCGCCAATTCTGCACAGCGCGCCAAAAATGAATGTCAAATTCCTGGTCAGGATCTGTTAACTCACATACGTGAAGTTTCAGCTGAAAAAAGTTTCACCCATCTCCCCTGCTGGCGTTGTAGTAGTGCAATAGGCCCAATTATGTTCCTGACAGTTAAATCCGGAAGCCGGAGTAAAGTGGTTTGTTGCTTACATGAAAGTGCTAAGAGAATTATTCTCGTAGAGATCTGATGAGGGGGGAGGCGCAGTACTCCTGAGAGCACTATCTAGTGCTCTTGCGGAAGTCGAATGAAACTTCAACCGACTTTTTTGGTATTCTATAACGACATTTCGGTGGTTCAATTTTGCGGCGACACCAGGTTTCGGTGCAGCGATTTCCTTACAAATAAAAATGCACAGCTCATAATGAATAGCCAGCCCAGTAGAAATCAGTGATATAAGTAGGAAGGAAATGGGAACTCTTTTTTTTGCTCTTAAATTTACACGTTGGGTTGTCTCATCGGTGCTGAGCTCATCTACGCTAGCGCTCTCCTTGCTGGAGCGTCTAGAGCTAGACGGTGGGGGTTTGCCAGTCAATGGGAGGGTCTACGGACAACTTGAACTCAGTCCTTTGAACTGCCTCGATTTGATGCTCTCGCCTGCGCTCTCTTGCTTAAACAGCGGCCCATGATTACTGTGATCTGACACATCCGAACTTTGTCACAGTGTGATTGGCTCACCTATTTCGAAGTCCTTCCTCCCTTCAAAGGTTAGTCGTAGAGCTCTCACCTTCTTTCTTGGGATTTGGATTCAAGCCAGGAGCCGTTTCCTAATCGTCTGCGCTCAGGCCTTTCGCGGCAGAGAACATAGGAGAAAGTTTAAGTAGTCACGTAATCCAATGGGAGGGCAGCGGCGCAAGCGTCGCGAGTTCGGTTCGGCAGCTGGGTACAAATTTCATTGCGAAACTCTTATCGTCCCGTACCGTTGGACGTCCGCCTGCGTTTCCACTAGGCATATTTATCATTTTTCCACCATTGATCCGATCGTGGGATCCTCCCATGAAGGGTTCCTCTGGAGTTCTGGACAAAATGAAGCCGTTACGCAGGATGAAGAAACACTTCCAGTATGATAAGTAGTTGAATTTTTTTGAAGATAAGTTTAGAATCCCCGATTGGATGATGCAGGCTTGATGGGCATCACAGCTAATGGAGGTATTTTAGAAAAGATCCACCGGTCTTCAGCCGGATGAATTTCCTTGACGGATAGCAGGCTGCATTGTGCAACAGTGGTGTTCTCTCTCTGGCGCGCGTACCGTATAAACGGGCTACACCGGCTATCAGGATCTTCTTGCTGATCATTAACTATTGCCGTTACGTGAAGATCTCCCACCGAAATTCATCTTCATTTACGACGATGCCGCCATCCACTGCAGCTGATCCACTGAACATTCGCTTAGCCTTAACCGAGTCAATGTTTCGGATTGGCCCGCACCCAGTTCGCATCTAAAGAGGCAAGCAGCAATTATTGTGCGCTGTCGATACGTTTTGGGGGTGGTTTAAATGTTGTTAGCTTCCAAAAGGGTTTAGAGATCGGGAAGAAAGGATAGAGATCGGTGAAGGAAGAGGGTGAAATGTTGTTGGAGGTGGTAATTGCATCGCGGTGGGCGGAGGTGGTCTAGAAAAATATCGATGATCCTGTTCAGGGTCAACCGTCACGTTGGACCGATTTCGAAAATTTTACGATTTCCTCCCCCTTTCTAGAGGGCCTCGATACGACCTCTCCTCAGGGTTAACCCTTCACGACCATCCTCCACCACCCTCACCTGCCATCGCCATCATGTGGGCGATGGGCATATACACCCTGAAGCGGCAAAATTTCAGCGCGCCAACCAACTGCATCATCATTTCCCCTACTGAAACATTAGCGCTACCTCGAAAAATACGACCCCCTTTTTCCACCCCAAATACGACCCCCTCCCACCACTCGTTGGACAAAGTCCAACGGACGATTGACCCTGATCCTGTTGTATCCCACTGCATATCACACAGGGCCATCGATATTTTTCTAGGCCTACACTCCTGCTTAGAATCATGCAGACTGCTACATACGGGTATACCCTCCCTTTCAAAAAACGAGAGGAGCGTTGAGTGCAGACCACACACCACATGCGACGACGGCCTTTAAGTGAATCTGGTTAGTAGTGGTTCATAGTGATAGCCGATTTCTGATAAATGATAGCAGTAATTGGTGACAACCGATAGAATACAACTGCATCAGGCCGATCGTTTCATTGGCAAAAAAAATTTGCATTTTGTGGAGGCTGTCGTCACTTGTGTTGTATGGTCTGCACTCGACGCTCTTCTCGTCTTTTGAAAGAGCTATACCCAGATGGCAAAAACTTACGTGCGCGTCACTTTTTGCACAGTTTTGACCATTGTGTAAGGAATTCACGCATATTAGTGCTTGAAAAATATTTGTTTATTGCCAAGTATCAATTTCAAGAAAAAACACTTGTTCTCCGATTGCACCTTCGATGGCACCCTCGCCGCACCACTGACTCGATGAAAAAGCGGATTGAAGCCCAAATCGTACTGTGTCGGCCATTTCAATTGTTTTGCAATTCTAAAATGCTCCGCCTCGCAGTTTCATAGAACCCATTTATTCCAAATTCTCGTGAGCAGAAAATAAACTCTAGCCAATTCGGCTGTAACATTTTTTCCGTTGGTTTGAATCTGTTCACGTTCCAATATTTCCTAAAGGCAAGTTCTTTTTACTGAAGCAGCACACTATTGTTGGAAGGAAGAACAAGAGAAGAATGAAAAAAATGCGTTAGTGAAAATTCCCTCAAATGACCGATTTTGCAAGTAAATTTCGAATACTCGAGAGGAACCCGAATTCAAAAGAATAATCGACCGTATGGGTAGATAGTACGGGCGGAAGTGGTGTAGTGGCAAGTGGCATGCTTACCGCGCGAGCGGTCCGGCGATCAAATCATAGGTCCTGAGCAGAGTCAACCCTGCGTTGCGCAGCTTTCAACGGCGACGTTGCGCAGTTTCGCCCGACTAGACACGTTCTCTCGCGCGAACTTTCACACTCGCATGCTCGAGCCGTCTGCGTCTCCGCCCGTACAGCGTGCGTTGAGTATCTCTCAACGTGCAGTTGCGAAATGCGCAACGCAGGATTGACTCTGGTCGTGAGTAGCCACGGGTCAATCGAGCTTTCCATCCCTCCGGGGTCGGTTAGTTGGTACCAGACTTGTCTGGGAGGATATGGATAATGACTTGTACATCTTCTGGCCCCCACAAGTCATTGTATAGGCCACCATTCCAACAAAGGATTGATCAATGGCAAATGCTAATGCTAGGTAAGTTCATACCTTGTTGGAACTTTGAAGATTTGTTGAAATGCTAAAAAGGCCTAATTATTTAACGAGTACATTGTTTATAGGGCCAACGTTCTCCATTTTTCTTCGAATCTGACCAGTTTCTCGTTCATATTTCTGACTCTGTTTTGTGAAGTTTTTTTTTTCACACGTTTCCCTAGTTTCTGGAGACACTTAGCACTTGCAATTGAATTGATCCCCCGTTTGAAGCACGTCATGCCGTCGAAACCACTCTTGTAGAATTGCAATGTTGGTCACCTCCATTGCTAGAGGAGGTGAGGTCACTACGGTGCAGACTCCACACGTGTGGACACACAAGGAGTTCCCTTCGAGTAGGAATACCCCCTCTAAAGTCCCATATTTTTACATCACGTTGTGTACCGTTCAAAAGAGAAATGTATACTCTACAAAACAATCTCCTCATTTTTACATTCGATGTAAACTTATTTCCATGTCAGGGATGTCCTTTAACCGAGAAGCAGCCGCTACCTCCAACTCTGTTTGAACTCGATTAATACTGTGCCATGTACTTGCCTTCAGCTTCATAAAACCAGGAGAGCGTCGAGTGCAGAACACTCACCGCAGATGATGACGAGATAAGCCGTTTGGACAGAGCGAGCACCTGCAGTGAGGCGTAAATTATAATGTTCTGCTGTAGTCACGTACTATGCGCGACGCACTGACGCGTTGAAACGTGTGCTCGCCCTCGTTTTCTCTGCGCTCTCAACAAAGAGAGAATGCTTCGAGCAAACTCGCCAACTGTACTAAGCATCGTTTATAATTAGTGGGATTACAAAGTCCGGTGAGTGACCGCAACCGTAACACGTGACTGGTTGGCGCGCAACGTCACGTGTTGATTAGAATCAGGGTGATAACGGTCGAGGATTTCCTCGACCATAGCTCTCTACCATGCGAGAGTAGTGTCGAGAGTGAACATCCGCGCGGAGAGCACAGACGGCACGCCCCGGCGAGTGTGAATGTCCGCGCGAGAGATCGTGTCTGATCGGGCAGAGAATCCTCGACGTGCCGATAAGGAATCCTCAAGCGATATTCACCCTGATTAGAATTCGACGTGCCCTTTTGTCGTTTTTCCGCGCACTCTACGGCGACAGAATGGGCGTGATAGAACCTGGCTCTTGTACGGAGCGTCCATGCTGGTATATAGGAGGAGTGTGGCAGTAGGTCGAATGTGCCGGCAAGTGGTTCTGCCGGCTTCCCGGGGCTAACCTCCCTTGCCCTGCGCGCGAAGCGCGCAAGCGGCGAGGCGAGTGCTGCGTGTATTATTGGATAGTCGCCCAAGGGCGGCTGTGGTGGAGGGGGTATTGTGCACTCACCAGCGAGGCGCTACACCCTCTAATGTTGGTGCTGAGACGTGCGGGTTCACATCAGTAGTGTAGCCGCGCGCCCAGTGCCAACGTGGATTACGGTAGCGGTCACTCACCGGACTGTTGAATCCGGCTTGTTCGTTTATATAGGTGGTGAAGGATGGTCACACGCTCGCGCGCGGCGCTTAGGCTCCCGCCCGCGCGGCGGAACGTACGCTGCGACGCTCGACCATTCTCGAATTGCTGCCCTCGACCGAAGGGCAGCGTCGTTGTTGGCATGACCTTCAGAATGGCTACCGCAGAAAGCGCGTCGCTGCGAGCGCAATGTACGTGATTGCGGCAGGAACGTCTTTATTCACGCCTTACTTTAGGTGCTCGCTCTGTCCAAACGACTTATCTTGATGATGACGTCTTCCAGGTAGTAGAGTTGTAGGAAAGGTACCAATACCAAAGTTCGCATGAACGAAGTAGCAGGAAGAACTCCAGCCAGGAAACAAAGTTCGCATGAACGAAGTAGAGAATATAACTCCAGGAATCACAGTTTTCACCCGTTGACATTTTTGTAAAGTCATGGAAGGTGACTTGTCTAAACTGGCAATCACGAAAATAATCCCATCGCAGGCGCAATTGCAACATCAATATTGTGGGCCGTTTCGATTGCTTCCTTTTTAAACAGGACCTTTATTTAATCTGCAGCATGCAACTGTGCACCAACAATTAAGCTTTAGCTAACGATAGTAAAAATCCGTTTCTGTGGGATCGTAATATACAGGAGTCCACACACCAGTTACTTCGTTAAGCTTGTAATAACCCTGATTAGCGATCCATCTGTCAGTTTCCGCACATCGTGTTGCATTGTAGTTTCTGAAACATTATGTATTTCCTCACGCTGGTATATCTATCTATTAAAAAATAGCTTACAAGAGCACATTTTTGTAGTTATCGTCTTGTTTTTTCCTTTCGATAATCTCAACTCTTAAGTTATATGGATATTCGAAATACATTCGCGAAAAATCGCTACCCTTGCCGGACGGCGGATATACATCTTCACCTGCCAGTGTTGCCTTTGCAAGTTTGCCATTCATAATTACGTTTTCATTGTCTCGATCGCGTCCAGTCCGAATTATAGTTATGAAAACGCCGATGCCCAAGTCTTTGGGATCGACTGGTCCGTTGTACTCGACATATACCCCACCCCCCACGTAGGGAACACTGCGACCGATCATCGACCTCTTAAGTATAAGCCTCGAAGTTTTGTCGAACCAAACTATGTAGACATTGCGCAAATATAAGAAGTGTCCGTATTTGCTGTCTCCTGCTGGGCAACCGGAATCGCTTGCTGTGTAGTAGACCTGAAAGATCAGATTCAAATTAGGTGGTCACAATCTGTATGTGTTGTATACTAAAGCCAGTTTTGCTACGCCCGCATTCGCGCGCATGTCAACATAGCTTCAGTAAAACTGAGGGCCATTTTAGTGAGAGCATATTGTTTTCAATGGATTTAAGTGATGGTAGTAAGGAAATCGGATGATAGAGCAGTAATTTATCACAGTTTGTCAATACCAGTGAACATCCACACTTTTTTTTAATTAACAGTCTAGCAGCCCAAGCGTTGAAGAAAGCAATACAGTTACTTGGACTGCATATTATCAACCCTCAGCGTAACCATCTACGACACTCGCCGTAAAAATTGCAAAATCCACGCGAAAAACGCGATTGCGTTTTTTTTCGTTATGACTCGGTTTAAAATTAAGATTTTCAAAATCAGAACAGCATTGAACTCACTCGTCGAGTTCTGTAAGAAACTGCCCTAAATTTTCAACCAGAGGCATTATCTTGGATTGCGCCATGCACTCTATTTTCATCTCAAGAAGTAGTTGCTCGCATGTGATGTGTATATATTCCCGCTTATGCGAGCTGACCGACACACAGAGGGAAGGGTCTCAAAACCTACCTCAGAATGCGCCACGTACTCAATCTGGTCTTTTACATTGTGAGATTAGATGAATGTTATTTTCAGAATACTTAGATCTTCATTTTGTTCTTAAGCGCTTACTGGCTTTACGTGTTCCCTCTGCTCTCAATATCCCATCCACTTCATATCGAGTGGAATCGTTGAACAGTTCTCAGCAGGCATAGTGGGCCTATTATGTGACATTTTCCATTTTCGGAGGAGATATTTTGCAGAAACCTGTGAAGAGAGCGAAGAATTTCGTTCACTGTCGTAGTCTACGCACTTGTTTGTAAGAGTTACATGGAAGCCTCGGTAACAGGTGAGCGTTTCTTCCGGGGTGTGGCCTCAAACATCATCCCTTGTCATGCCCTTGGCCCTTATTGTGTGACAAGTCCCTTCTTTAGAGGAATGTTTTGTAGAAAGCAGCGGAGTTAGCGACGAATTTCCTTCACTAGCATAGACTATGGTCACTTATTTGTAAGAACTATGTGGAATACTCGGTCGCAGGTGAGCGTTCCTTCCGTGGGATGGTCGAGAATATCCGTCTTCATCATGCCCGTGAGAATAGATCAGATTTTTTGCATTTCCATCCGAACTCACAGACCTGAAATGTGCCCCGTCAGATTCCACGTGGAAAATGCTATCGAATGTTTTAATTACTCCCCGCATTGTAACTTTGATTTTTCAGAGTTCTCGGCCTTCGCTCTATTTTACTCAGCGCCTTCCCCAGCGGCCACGAGCGATTCACGTGCGCGGTGCATGAGAGGACACGTGATGACCGGACACCGGCCGTAGTTGGGCCCGATCGATACGTCGCTATGGCTGCTGCACGAGGTGGGAACGGCGTCACGCACCTCTCACGTGAATCGCACGTGGCCGCCTAGGGCTGGGGAAGGCACTGGGTAATAGAGTGAAGGCTGAGAAATTTGAAAAATCAAAGTTACAACTGCGGATAGTAATTAAATCATTTGATAGCATTTTTCACCGGGAATGTGATGGGGCATATTTCAGGTCTGCGAGTTCGGATGGAAACCATAGTCTATGCTAGTGAAGGAAATTCGTCGCTAACTCCGCTGCTTTCTACAAAACATTCCTCTAAAGATGGGACTTGTCACACAATAAGGGCAAAGGGCATTCGGAAAATAACAATCATCTAATCTCACAATGTAAAGGATTAGATTGAGTACGTGGCGCATTCCGAGGTAGGTTTTGAGACTCTTCCCTCTGTGTGGTGGTCAGCTCGCATAAGCGGGAATATATACACATCACATGCGAGCAACTACTTCTTGAGATGAAAATAGAGTGCATGGCGCAATCCAAGATAGTGCATATGGTTGAAACTTTAAGGAAGTTTCTTATAGAATTCGACGAGCTGAGTTCAATGCTGTTTTCAGATTTTGAAAATCTTGATTTTAAATCGAGTCATAACGAAAAACGAAAAAACGCAATCGCGTTTTTTGCGTGAATTTTGCAATTTTTACGGCAAGTTCCGTACCATGCTTAGGACGATGGAATGGTTCAGTGGTCGATCAACTTCTTATGCCGGTGATGAGACAGGAATACTGATCCTTATCGCAGTTGCACACACACTGACCATTTGAGAAGCTCGGAAAGATTAGCGGTCGATTGGATCACGACGTATCGCGAAGAAATAAGATTTCTGCTTATCACGCGTCTAGTAGGAACATTCGCCTTCCAACGATCTTTATCAGCCTCTATCAGCTCTGATCACCTTCTGGTTCCGAGCAAATATGTCCCAATCCCACCGCCTATATCATATCTGCAAAGCAACGCCTCAATGTTGCTGAGCCTTGCGCTGTGAAGTCCGCGACATTTGCCTTCTTGCACCTTTTATCAGCCCTTATCCGTCGTCATCATTTTCTGCTCCCCACCAAGTATGTTCCCGTCCCACCCCTTATATCATATCCTGAAATCAGGTCCGTGTAACTGCTGGTATTCGCGCTATGAATTTCGTGACACACACATTTATACATACACAGAAACAGACAGACATAGCGTTTTATATATAGTAGGGATGATTAAGTGGATGATGACCAACTGACTCCTATCCAAAAGTTTTTGACGTCGGATTATGAATAAGCGTTATCGTCATTATCATCAGTCGTCAATCAAGTGGTATGAGGAGAGAACTAGTCGAGTGAGCAGGCTGGCATCATTTCTCAATCGAATTCTATAGTCGTTTTACGCATCACCTCAGCTACGTAACAATGAGCGTTTCTTTTGAAGGCAGACTCGGGATTTCTGGTGAAGTTCAGCTTTTTGCGTAAAATATGCAGTGGTGAGCAAGCGCGGAGCATGTACAGAAGTGGCAGGGTGGACCAACATGTGGGACCCTGACAAGGAAAATCTTTAAGGACAAGGTGCTTCTTGGAAAGGTTCAGTACGTGTTGTAGGAACGCATGTATGAACCACAAAACTATGCTTCGCTTCCGCTGAACGGTTTTAGTAGTATCAAAAAGGTAATGAATAATACTCCTGATGGTTCAATCACCGCGGTTACTAAGTTTTGAAATCAAGGTTGGCGGCTTCCTGCTGCCTTAAAATGGTCCTGACGATGAATTTGACGTCTGATTTCGATATTTTACGCGATTTGGCACCAACCGTAGGCAACTCAAATGCAAAATTCAGTCGGCACGGGGGATTGAAGCCTTGACAGTACCTTATGTGCCTTTTTTGGTACTGCTGTAACCGCTCAGCGAAAATGAAATGTGGTTTCGCGTTCCCTACATGCGTCACTTCAGTATGAACAAAACCGTTTTGAAAAAGCGCACTTTGCCCTAAAAGACTTCCCTTGTAAGAGCGAAGGACGGAGCATTGACGCCGTCCCAACCCCGTTTAGCCCGCCTACCAACGTGACCTTTCGAATAACCCCCTAAACGCTAGATATCAAGCTGTTGTTCAGAAGGTCTAGGAGAATATTTAGCGGGTTTGAAATTCAAAGTTCACCGTCAAAGCCTATGCTACGACCATTATCGAGAATGTTGTCATAAATTCTCGTGGAAGTCAAATTTTGAAGATGGGAGCGAAACAAAGAAAGCACAGATGAACAGAAGTAAAAACAAAATAAAAAGTGTCAATTCTCATTGCTAGTTTTTTTTGCCTTACCAACTTACGGCATGGGACCAGTCAGGGTCGACTCTAACGTTGGTACTTTTGAGAATTTTCACGACCCTCCTCCCCTCAATGGGGGACTTGATACGACCCCACCATCACCATGAGACTAAAGAGGCTGTTTCAGCGCGACCACGCTTCTTCCCACTTCAACCACCACCGTCACCACCATGACTGTTTCTCTATGTATAATAGTATTTGCTTGTGTAATCAGTCGACACAGCGAACTCCGCCCACTTTTCCTTCCAAAACAGCTCTCGAGCGGGGAGAGGGGCTAATTTTTTCTCCTGCTCACACAACGCACCCTAAACTAACCCAGCCTATTTTACATGTTGTCTCACTTAAAACTCAAGTTTCACCTCAGTTCCACACGTGAATTCATGGGGCTCAAGCGAGTACGACCGCTCTTAAAGCTCAACAAAACACGACCACCCCCCTGGTACTTGTAGCAACATAGGGTTGACCTTGGGGCCAGTAGTTGCTGCGAACATGTCCAGACACGTACTTCTCTCAGCCCTGATTTGTAGCCATCTAACAAAAAGGAATCAATTCCGGACTTTTTTGGAGGTATTTTTTCCTTCAAATTCGATTCCCTCGGCACTCATTACTTCGTATTCAAATTCCTCGTTTCATCGGGAGCTTGCCTTTAATCAGCCACACTATGACCTTTCGTATAGGGCCTTTACACAAGATACCATCAAATTTTTATGATTATAAGCAGTTAACGCAGAAATAAGGTTCGACAGCCTGAGACACGGCGGGTTCAACGAGGCACAGTAGCAAGTATGATACCTGGGACGGTAGTAATGTCTCCTGAACAGGCAGTCTATAGTTGGTCAATAGGTCATGTTGACCTCGCCTTCGTCCGCACCCAAAAAGCAATGAGAAAGGGGGAAATTCGCGCTGACCTCCCGCAGAGGGCGAGGTAGGCCACATCTGAAGTGGACAACGTATTAGGTGGCACCTTGCCTAGACGGCGAACTCGGCAGAGAAAGGGGAAAAAGCAAAAATGGTGCCCTTTGGTTGCTCTTTCATTTTCGAGACGGTAAAGAATGACGTTGCTCGGACGTGTTAACCCCGATAGCAGCCATCATGCCAACAAGCATAGTGTTTTGATTGATAAGGCTCTACATTGGCAAGTTGGAAAATACAGCCGATAAAAGGGAAACGATCTCCCAAAATGAAAAGCCAACAGCAGACAGCTCGCCAAGTCATTATCTGAACAAGTGGGTGTAATGGAGCGTTCAGAGTTGATATCAGGCGAGTAGGCGATTAGGCGGGGAGCACCACATGCGTATTGATTGGTTTGCTCCGCCCATAGAACGTTGTAGGCGATTAGGTGACCAGAAGAGTAGGCGATTGGGCGATTAGGCAACCGCGCGATGGGCAGAGCATCAAATCAATACACATCTTTCTCTCATCGCCTACTCGCTTACTCGCCTAATCGCCTACTCAATACGTATGCTTTTTTTTGAAGCATCGCCTGATCGCACGTACGATCGCCAACTATGAGCGCTCCATAAAACTGCTAGATGCGGAGTGCAGCTTACTTATAGCTTCTCATTTGATATCTCGGTAGTCTACTTGCTGAATTTCTGAGATTCCTTGATTCGTTAGTCGCTTAATAGCTTTCCCCATTACAAAGCTTCACATGCTTTCGCTCGTTACAGCAGCCCAACGGCAAGCAGCAACGATGCCGAACTTCCTCCAACTTCATTGATAATTCCTCACCTCGTAAAGTACAGGAGCTACTTTATTCGCAAAGAGCAGCAGAGTCATACGAAAAGAAAACCGTGCGCATGACCAATCCTGGAAGCGAACCATAATAAAAACATTAACCGAAGTCAATTTGCGAGAGGTTTGAGTGCTAGACGGCAAACAATCGCTGTAGTGTTGCTGGAACACAGAGAGTGATGTTAATGAATGAACGGAGAGTCAGGAGAAGTATTCTATTGCTTCGAAGATCAAATTTGAAAAATGAGCCGATAAAAGAAATGGGATTAGCACTCAATATGAGTTTAAATAGGATAGCTAATCTATCCTGTTGATATCTCTAGTATTTCATTATTAGTCTTCTAGTGCTTTCTGGCATCCTTTTAAGGAAGCGATCACGCTGGCTTCCAGTGGAGGCGTATCTCTGTGTTATCACCGACTAAGTCGAGAAAGTAGTGATTGACTCGCGTAACCCCATGAAGAATCGATACGATAGATATTAGATTAAGATAGAAATTAGATAAGAAGATACGTTGCGTGATGAGTGCATTCCAGCATGGAAATCGAACGATAACGATAACAGTATCATATCTAGCTCAACTGCTGTTGCATCCCTTCACGTCTGATAAAGGGGTACAACCAGGTCAACCGTCCGTTGGACCAAGCCCAAACGAAGAGGTCTATTCGGCCGACAAAGGGGGGGTTGAATTGCATGTGTGGCAGCGTCAATTTGTGTGTGTGTGAGGCTTCAACGCTTTGTGAGTACTCAAGAGAAAAAAAATTTGCCGTTCACTGCTGAGGGCCCCCTCTCTCCTCGACGCTATTCGAAATGTGGGTGAGTGATCAGCTGTATTTAGAATATACATAGTTAGAGCTGTGGAAGTCTTTCGAGGCCTCTCCAGCAGGGGTTGGTAGTAAACAAGTTTTGAAATTGGTTCCAACGTGAACGTTGACACAGGGTCACGCGAATCGGAATAGAGGTTCGGCGCGTTTTCACCGTGATAGACGCCACTGCCACTGAAGGCGTCAACGTCGTCCCATTGATAGGACCCGACTCAATCCATTATAATCTTTTCCCCCTAATCTATCTCCATAAGAATTCCGTGACTCACTCGCTCAATATAAGTAACAAGTTGCTATCACCTCCTCCAGCTGACTCTGTTTCACGTTGATACGTGTAACATCTTATCTTGTGATGTCCTGGACACAGTCGGTTCTTTCCTTTGCACCTCCTCCCTATTCAAAGAAGGTCATGCTAGTAGAATGATCCACGCGTCCAAAAGTAAATTTCCAAAAATGATTGGTCACCCAACATGAACATGCCGTCAGTGCATCTTCACCTTGTGAAAGTGACTGCATTCTACGACCGCTGATGTCGGCTTACGTATCGCGCTCCTTCACATTACTCATGTGTTCAGAGCGCTCAAATTTCATCCAGGATTTACCATTCAAACGTCTAATAGTGCAGAAACATTGTAAGAAGTAAAAGTTATGACCACAAGAATGGGGTAAGCTAAATTCATGGCACACGTCAAAACACCAACAACGATCCAGCTTTACGAACAAGCCGAAACAATTCCTTGTACTCTACCAGGACACAATGCTGTAGTCGAAGGGACTTCACCGACCAAACAGCTTCTCACCACTTCCGCCGTATAAATATAACGCCAAATAATCACTCTCTATATTTTTTCAAATAACTAAAATATATTGAAGGTTCTTTTGAAGTTCCCATAGCTTTACTTCCCCTCAGCTCTCAATCACTACTTGGCGAGCACTTTCGAGATCAAAACTGACTAAGCTTAATGGAAGCAATCCATGCCACTACAACCAATAACTACACCAAAAAAGTTTATTGGTGGTCAGTTTATGAGAAAGGTGAAAACTCACCCAAAGTCAAATACGTCTACCCACTTCACTCAACCTCAAAAAACATCCCTCTTCTACGAAGCGATCTCCTTAATACCATTTCTCACGACGAAGCACCGACCGATAAATAACCTCTCGGATTGAGTTAGCATAGAAACGGCATCCCAATCCATAGGGCCGGTAATGAGGTTCGAATTGACAGGACTGCAGAAGGTTGACATCCAATTCGAATTCACCCCGCGGCTTCAACTCCATTTTAGTCACACAACTTTCAAAAGACTTCATAGCGAGCTTTGCAGCTGAGAATCACAGTTGCAAGAATCTCAATGCTATGCTTGGTCTACCCCTCTACTATTTCTGAATAGAACTTTAGTTCTCCCGACGCAAATCTTAGCAATATATATACATTATACCTTTCTCAGGGCGACCGTATGGTCAGTGAAATCGGGACGCTTACCACGACACGGTCCTGGGACGAATTCCGGTCTTGCTCCGAGTTAAATTGACCAGTCTGTCTGGAGGGATAAAAACAACCGACTTGTGCATCAGCTACGCTCCGCAAGGTCCATTGTACGCCACATGCATTCAAGCCCCACTAACAATCAAAAGGAAAATGACGTGCCACATCTAACGGGATGATCACGGAAAAAATCTTGAATCATTGGATTAAAACCTTTCTCATGTTCCAATATTTTCGCATCCTCTCAACATGAAAGGATTCAAGTCGCCATGGCCATCAAGACGAATGTCACTATTACATACAGTTTCAAACGCTGATCTCAATCGTGCCTTTTAAATTCCCTCAGTGATTCACAGCTGTAGTGGTTGAGGCTCACAGTCAAGACGAGAGACATCACAGGACGAGAGCTCTTGTCGCATCGCTTCCACTAACGCATGTTCTGGGTTTTAGAAACATGAGTAGCCAAACATGCTTTCAGTCAAAAAACGATTTTCTCAGCTATAGTCGCTATGAGGGGCGGAAGTGGTGTACTAGTGGCAAGTGGCGCGCTTACCACGCGACCAGTCCGGGATCAAATCCTGGGTCGTGAGTCGCCCGGGCCAACCAAGCCTTCCATCCCTCTGGGGTCGGTTAATTTGTACCAGACTTGTCTGGGAGGATAAAAACACTGACTTGAACATCGGCTGGCCTCCGCAAGTCATTGTATAGGCCACATCGCATCAAACGCCACTGCGAATGTACAAGTGGAAGTAGAATGCGTGCCGCATCCCAAAAAGGGATTGATCAACGGCAAATGCTTTATCCTTTTTTAAAGTCGCTATGAGAAACCACGACAGATAAGCCATAAAGAGGTCATTGACTAGGGCTTATATACGTTTCACAGTGGGTGTACAAAAATTATCCTTGGAGATTTTACAAAATGCAGATCGAAATGGCTAAAGACTTTTCCGACAACCTAATAAATAAAATGCTGGACAAGGGTAACTGCGCCTAGTGCAAGGGGACTTAGGCCCCAGGGCACCCCTAGCAGGCCCCTCGCGCAGCAAGAAGGCAAAGCCAGCAGACGAGTCGCGCGCGTACTATGGGGATTTCGCGTCGAGTTAAATAGAGTGTCCCACTGCACGGCTTTCACCGCACTCCACGCGCTGAAACTCGTTCGCCGACTCTGCCTCCTTGCTGCGCGATGGGCCTTCTGGGGATACCCTTAGGCCCCAAAAGGCACGTGGCGCTTATATTGCCTGTGACGACTGAGCAACGCCTAACGTCCCTCTGATCACCCTTTCGATAAGCCATCCCAGAAGATGGCCCCTCGCCCTCAAACTTAAGCCATTTTAGCAGAAAGGCAGACCTGAGCGTTCACCTTAACACATTCTCGTCAGCAGCCTATATGGCCTGCCAAGGAAAGATGCTCATGGGACGATGGCATACTGCCAGCCGAGCAGCCCGCTTGTCAATCGTTTATGTCGTCATTGTTTTGGGTATATCTGATATCAGCGACCAAGCTCATTAACGACGACGCTTCTTTTCCACTTTTCGGTTCGGTCGCGTGGGACGGACGCGATTTTAAGATTAGTTAACATATATTAGCAGGATTTCGATTAGAACGACAAATAGTGGTTACGAAAAGAGAGCATTTATTCACTTTCCCTGTGAAGGTATCCAAAAGCACTTTACACTAGATCACGAGCTTTACCCACCTATCTATCCATTCCTAGCGCCTGGCAAGCAATTATCAGTTGGCAGCCCATCGGCGTGAATGTGTAAATAGGAATTCATACGCAACCGTAAATAATAGATTTTACCGAAAGCTTACGTATGCTTTATTATTTAGGAATGTTTTTCTGAGTCATGCAGAATTTTTGTTCCGACAAATTTCTCTTTTTCTTCTTGTTTCTTCTCATATGAATGAAAAGAATGCCAGAAGTGAAGAAAAAGCGCTATGAATGGAAAGATAAGTGGGTAAGTTGGAACAGTGAGTCAAGAATGCTTTTAGTTTCTACTTCGGGGGAAGTGTACGAATGCTCCCTTTCCATTACCACTGCAGGTCGTTTAAATCAAAATTCTGCGATTAGGTACTCGCCGTAAACACTGCAAAATTCACGCGAAAACGCTTTATATTCGTTTTTCTGTTTTAACTCGATTCAAAGTTGAGAGCTTTTCAAAATCAGAGCATGTTGAGTTCAGCTCGTTGAATTCTATTAGAATTTAATCTCATGTTTTCTGAAGCCACCATCCTGGATTGCGCCATGCGCTCGACTTTCATCTCAAGAAGTATTTAATTACTTGTGATGTGTATATGATCCCGCTTCTGCGAACAAGCGCTGCACAGAAAGATGGGTCACAAAAGTCGCCCAGAATGCGCCACGTACTCAATCTAACCCACTACATTGTGAGATTGAATGAATGTTAATTCTGACCCAAAAAATACTGTCGAATGGGATGCGACACCGTTCACAACCAGAGACTTGTTTTTCACCGTTTCCAGCCTTTTACTATCAAGCCACTTACGGCCGTGTGCGATCCACGTGCGCGGTGCGTGAGAGCTCTCGTGATGGCCGACGGCCTTCAGCCGTAGTTGGCGGGAGCCCGGTCAAAATATCGCTATGGCTTTTGCACGAACGTGGGATGGGCGTCACACGACTTACGGTCAAATGGATCGCACGTGGCCGTAAGTTGCTTGGAAAGCCCATCGGCAGTGAGTAGAAGGCGAAAACGGTGAAAAAACAAATTTCAGGTTGAGAAAGGTGTTGTATAGAATTCAAAAGTATTTTTCATGAGAAATCGACCAGTACTCATCTCAGTTTTCGAAGTCCATCTTGAAATGCAAAAAGTCTGATCATTTCACAAGGGCATGAAAAGGGATGATGTTTGAGGCCACGGTATGGAAGAATCGCTTACTTACAGCCAAGTGTTCCATATAATTCCTACAGAGAAGTGAAGACGCTAATGAAGAAAATTCTTTGCTGTTTTCACAGCTCTCTACAAAAAATCTCCAGAATGGGAAATTTCACGTAATTGGCCCACTACTCCTGCTGAGAACTGGTCTAAGAATTTCCATTGAAATAGAAAGAATGGGATTGAGCGAAATAAAACACGCTCAGCCAATTAGTGCTTTGAAATGAAATAACGATCCCAGAATTCGGAAAATAATATTCATTCAATCTCACAATGTAGTGAAATAGATTGAGTACGCGGCACATTCTGGGGCAAGTTTTGAGACCCAACTTTCCGTACAGCGGTTAGGTAAGCGGTTACATAGGCGGGATCATGCACACATCACATGCAAGCAACTATTTTTTTGAGGTGAAAGCCGAGTGAATGGCGCAACCCAAGATGGTCGCTCTAGAAAATGAGAGCACTCTAATAGAACTCAACAAGCTTAACTCAGCGTGGTTGTGATTTTAAAAAGCTGTATTTTGAACCGAGTAATAGCAGAAAAACGAATAAAATCGCGTTTTTCGCGTTAATTTTGCAATTTTCACGGCAAGCACCGTATATTTCACTACCATCAAATCGCAGAATTCGAGAAAGCTTATTCAATCACAAATTCAGCTTTTTGTTTATTTAGGACGATTCAGAGTTTTCCGGACCAGCTCTTCTTTCTCCATTCTTTTAATAACTGCATTGATTTCACATATTGGATTCATTGGCGCATCTTCATGGATGTATGAATAAAAGGATCAACAGGTCCGTATAAGTGATTCCACACCGCGTCGGACCGTAGGAGCGCCGGACCACACAACGTTTTTAGTTTCTACTCCGCTGGACATGGCCGTCGGTACTAACTATACAGTGTGCCAGGGTGAGCGATTCGTTGGTATTTATTTGCACTTCATCTTGCAAAATCTAGCACAGCGTGAGCTATGTTCAGCCACTGAAAGTCAAAGGTGCAGTGACGGACAATTTTTCGATTCTTCATCGGTCGTGGATCACCGCATTTACTTCAACGTTCACGTGACCGACTACGGCAAGTACGGCTGCCACAAAACGATGGTTCCCGCAAATATCTGATAAAAAGTGAAGTAGCTCTTTCTAAAACACAATGAATCTTCAAAAGCAATTGAAGCTTTTTATCAATCACATGCCCATATATGTACGTCCAATCACGGGCAATATGGCGCCATTTGGGGACAGGTGGCGCCACGACCGACTTCTTCCAAATTCGCTGTAAACTTGTGTATAGGGGTTATTTGGGGCCCAGACTACGAGTATGACACTCGCTTTTGACGCTCGTGCTGTTTAACACATTTTCTGCTTTTCTGAGCACTTTCACTCATAGCACCTAACACAGAGCTTAGGTAAAGCCGTGAGACTCCGAGTTGGGTTAACCACGCACCTTGTGGCGAAAGTTGAAGTGTGTAAGATCACAGGTGAGCGGCTTACTCGCTTTGGAACCCTCCACTATTCAAGGGCTTAGTTCTGGCGATCAATTAGTGCGAGGGCGCAGACGAGCAGGAAAAAAGCGCCGTATAGCGCCAGCAACAAAAACGAGTGTCATATTTGTAATCCGGGCCCCAAATAACCCCTATACACAAGTTTACAACTGATTTGGTGGGAATCAGTCGTGGTGCCATGTGGAACAAATGGCGCCAATTCTGCACCAGCGCCAAAAATGAATGTCAAATTAGTGGTCAGGACCCTAGTTTACTCACACACGTGAAGTTTCAACTGAAAGAATGCTTGACCCATCTCACCCCTACTGGGGTTGTAATAGTGCAATAGTGCCCAATTATGTATTCCTAGACTGTTAAATCCGGAAGCCGGAGTAAAGTGGTTTGTTGCTTACATGGAAAGTGCTAAGAGAATTATCTCGGTAGCAGATCTTATTGAGGGGGGAGGCGCAGTACTCCTGAGAGCACTATCTAGTGCTCTTGCGAAAGTCGAAAAAAACTTTAAAGGCAAAAGTCGGGCTTATTAAGGGGGTATTATGGCGATTGAAACTGAGAATAGAGATCAGAATAGAGATCACGAAAACTCCCTTTATTCCACTTGGAGATGAAGAAGGGGCGTGCCCGGACGAGTCTTCTGAACTTGGTTGCTCAATAAATCCACTAACCCGTGCGTTTTTGTTTAAGTCGCTAAGCCGTGAATCACGTCGTGTGTCACGTTGTGTGCGGGAGGAATCCTGTCCAATTGCTATCACCTGCTCAGATGAGCTCAGCTCACTTTGTGAAGTTGTGGCGCCTTTGTCGCAACAGCGGCACTCCTGCAATACTCGTGGGTAACTCCAACCTACCCAAGTAGGGCTTGTCCCACAGGACCCCATCTAGGGTGCTGCTCCAAAAGCCATTTAAAGGCAAATGTCGGGCTCAATAAGGGGCATTATGGCGATTGAAACTGAGTGTTGAGATGCAAAGTAGAACGACAGTGGAGAAAAATTGAGAAAACGTCGACAAGGCCGTTAACAAAACTCTCTTTCCCACTTGCAATGAAGGAGGCTGACTTGGGGAAGAGGCACGGTCAAACAAGTTTTCTGGAGATGTCAGTCGTTCATCGGTTGATACAGCAATCAACCTAGCTGATTCCACACGTCATGCCAGCCACGCCCCACATCCGAAGGTGGGCGGTGCCGGATTGACGAGGCGGTCCTGGATTGAAACCGACGGCCCCGGGGGCTTAACGACGATTTTCAAGGTGGAAAGTTGCTGCAATGTGTGCAGCTACCCACATACAACCTCCAGGCATGGGAATTACTCTCTAGCGCGATTGAGCCCGACCTTTGCCTTTAACCGTCTTCTTTCTAGTATTCTATAACGACATTTCGGTGGTTCAATTTGCGGCGACACCAGGTTTCGGTGCAGCGATTTCCTTACAAATAAAAACGCACAGATCATAATGAAAAGCCAGCCCAGTAGAAATCAGTGGTGTAAGTACCAAAGAAATGAGAACTCTTTTATTCGCTCTTTAATTTACGCGTTGGGTTGCCTCATCGTTGCTGAGCTCATCTACGCTAGTGCTCCCCTTACTGTAGCGTCTAGAGACAGACGGAGAGGGGTTAGCCTGTCAATGGGATGGCAGCGGCGCAAGCGTCGCGGGTTGCGTCGTTACGTGAAGATCTCCCACCGAAATTCATCTTCATTTACGACGATGCCGCCATCCACTGCAGCCGATCCACTAAACATTCGCTTAGCCTTAACCGAGTCAATGTTTCAGATTGGCCCGCACGCAGTTCGCATCTAAAGAGGCAAGCAGCAATTATTGTGCGCTGTCGATACGTTTTGGGGGTGGTTTAAATGTTGTTAGCTTCCAAAAGGGTTCAGAGATCGGGAAAAAAGGATAGAGATCGGTGAAGGAAGAGGGTGAAATGTTGTTGGAGGTGGTTCTTGCACCGCGGTGGGCGGAGGTAGTCTGAAAAATATCGATGATCCTGTTCAGGGTCAACCGTCACGTTGGACCGATTTCGAAAATTTTACGACCCCCTCCCCTTTCTGGAAGGCCTCGATATGACCTCCCCTTAGGGTTAACCCTTCACGACCATCCTCCATTACCCTCACCTGCCATCGCCATCATGAGGGCGATTCTATAGTATTTGTTTCTGAAACCAGTCGACACAGCCCAAACTTCGCCCACTTTTTTTTCTCTAAAATTGCCGTTGAGGTGGGGGCAGGGGGGAGGGGGAGGGGGTATATGCCCACCACGAAACCGCATACATCCTTCCACTTTCCCTCGATTTTACTCATATTTTCACTGCAACATTTTCCAGGAGGGGCATATACACCCTGAAGCGGCTAAATCTCAGCGCGCCAACCAACTGCATCATCATTTCCCCTACTGAAACATTAAGGCTACCTCGCGAAATACGACCCCCTTTCTCCACCCCAAATACGACCCCCTCCCACTCCTCGTTGGACAAAGTCCAACGGACGGTTGACCCTGATCCTGTTTTATCCCACTGCATATCAAACAGGGCCATCGATATTTTTCTAGGCCTACACTCCTGCCTAGAATCATGCAGACTGCTACATACGGGTATACCCTCCCTTTCAAAAAACGAGAGGAGCGTTGAGTGCAGACCACACACCACATGCGACGACGGCCTTTAAGTGAATCTGGTTAGTAGTGGTTCATAGTGATAGCCAATTTCTGATAAATGATAGTAGTAATTGATGACAACCGATAGAATACAACTGTATCAGGCTGATCGTTTCATTGGCAAAAAACATTTGCATCTTGTGGAGGTTGTCGTCACTTGTGTTGTGTGGTCTGCACTCGACGTTCTTCTCGTCTTTTGAAAGGGCTATACCCAGATGGCAAAAACTTACGTGCGCGTTATATTTTGCACAGTTTTGACCATTGTGTAAGGAATTCACGCATATTATTGCTTGAAAAATATTTGTTTATTGCCAAGTATCAATTTCAAGTAAAAACACTTGTTTTCCGATTGCACCTTCGATGGCACCCGCGCCGCACCACTGACTCGATGAAAAAACGAATTGAGGCCCAAATCGTACGTCGGCCATTTCCAATTGTTTTGCAATTTTAAAATGCTCTGCTTTGCAGATTCATGGAACCCTTTATTCCAAATTCTCGTGAGCAGAAGATAAACTCTAGCCAATTCGGCTGTAACATTTTTTTCCGCGGGTTTTTGTGCATTCAATAATCCCATGGAGAAAGTTCTCTTTACTGAAAGTGCTACTACTGTTGAAGGAAGAAACAAGAGAACAATGAAAAAATGTTTAGTGAAAATTCCCTTGACGGACTTTGCAGTAAAGCCGAATTATCGAGAAACCCGAATTCAAAAAGAATAAGCGAGTAGGTAGTACGGGCGGAGTGAATGTAGTGGCGAGTGGCTAGCTTAACGCGCGAGCGGGCGGCGATCAAATCCTAGGTCGTAGAGAGAGTCAACCTGCGTTGCGCCAGTTTCGCCCGATTAACACGTTCTCGCGCACGAACATTCACACTCGCATGCTCGACGTCTTGTCTCCGCCCATCCAGCGTGCGCTGAGTATTTCTCAACGTCGCCGTTGCGTTTCTCAGCTGGTCCATCTATGGGGTCGGTTATTTGCGTACAGACTTGACTGGGAGGATATGGATACTGACTTGTACATCGGTGGCGCCCGCAAGTCATTGAATAGGCCACATCTTGCATTCCATCCAACAAAGGATTGATCAATGGCAAATGCTAATGAAACTTTCTAGATTTGTTGAAATGCTAAAAAGGCCTAAGTATTTAACTAGTACATTGTCTATAGGGCCAACATCCTCCATTTTCCTTCGAATCTGACGAGTTTCTCGTTCATATTTCTGACTATGTTTTGTGAAATTTTTTTTCACACGTTTCCCTAGTTTCTGGAGACGCTTAGCACACGCAATTGAATTGGTCCCCCGAAAGCGCGTCATGCCGTCAAAACCATTCTTGTAGAATTGCAATGTCTATTGCTAGAGGAGGTGAGGTCACTACGGTGCAGACTCCACACGTGTGGACACACAACGATTTCCCTTCAAGTAGAAATATTCCCTAATAATAGCAATATTTAATTCATTCATAAACACACATATAACATATGTACACTCCTAATCACACACTGATTGACCCTTAATAACAATTCATTAAATCCCCGCGCGTTTTTCACTTTCTTCTTCTTCACTTTTTTCATCAACTTTGGGATCATGACATATTCCTACATCACTTTCAACTACAACTCAAGAGGACCACACCTCTAATAATAGGGATTAGCGCTGATGGGGTTTATACAAGTCAAAAATGGCAGAAGAGGTCAATTTTTGATGCTTCCAGCGCCAGTCGTTCCAAATGGAACACGCAGGGCAGGGAGAGTCACCCCCTAGCAGCAGCCCTGCCGCACCTTCGCCCAGCCCCTTTCTGCGTATGGGTTTGACCGCTCATGCGCTTTGATCTTAGGTCAAAAAATGCCAAAATCATTGCGCAAAATTACTACACAATAACCCATTTTAATAAGGTAAGGTTCGGGGTTAACCAATACATATTAAAAGACTTCGGAACAGTAAACAAGGGTCAAGAGTGTACAATGAATTGCAGAATATGTAACAGTACTAATGTTAAAAATCATATAACATCCCATATCACTGGTTTAATAGTACAAACATATAAAAAAAACGATACAAGCTGTAATACCAGTAATGTTATTTACTGTTTAACATGTAGAAAATGTAGAATACAGTATGTAGGTATGACTATAAGAAAGCTCAAGGTTAGAATAAGTGAACACCTCAATAATCTACTCCCACAGAAAAGGCACACCATACTATATGAACATTCAAGAAATTGTGGTAAAGGTTTTGAAGTTACAATTCTAGATTCTATTAAAACTAATGATAAAAATGTGT
>MU890854.1:0-10995 GCA_036418205.1 Ostertagia ostertagi
AGCGCCTTCCCCAGCCCTAGGCGGCCACGTGCGATTCACGTGAGAGGTGCGTGACGCCGTTCCCACGCTCGTGCAGCAGCCATAGCGACGTATCGATCGGGCCCAACTACGGCCGGTGGCCGGTCATCACGTGACCTCTCACGCACCGCGCACGTGAATCGCTCGTGGCCGCTGGGGAAGGCGCTGAGTAAAATAGAGCGAAGGCCGAGAACTCTGAAAAATCAAAGTTTCAATGGGGGAGTAATGCATACATTCGATAGCATTTTTCACGGGGAATCTAACGGGGCACATTTCAGGTCTGCGAGTTCATCTGGAAATGCAAAAAATCTGAACTTTCCACAAGGGCATGACGAGGAGGCATGTTTGGGGCCACACCACGGAAGGAACGCTCACTTGCGACCGAGTTTTCCACATAATTACAGACAAGTGACCATAGTCTACGACAGTGAAGGAAATTCTTCGCTTCCTTTACAGCTTTCTACAAAACATTCCTCTAAAAATGGGACTTGTCACGTAATAGGGGGCAAAGGCATGACAAGGGGTGATGTTTGGGGTCACACCACGGAAGAAACGCTCACCTGCGACCAAGGTTTCCATATAATCCTTACAGACAAGTGACCGTAGTCTACGACAGTGAAGGAAATTGTTCGCTATCTTCACAGCTTTCTGCAAAACATCTCCTCTGAAAATGGAAAATGTCACATAATAGGCCCACTATGCCTGCTGAGAACTGTTCAAAGATTCCACTTGATATACAGAGGATGGGATATTGAGAGCAGAGGGAACACGTAAAGCCAGTAAGCGCTTAAAAACGAAATGAAGATCTAAGAATTCGGAAAATAACATTCATCTAATCTCACAATGTAGTGGATGAGATTGAGTACGTGGCGCATTCTGGGGTAAGTTTTGAGGCCCTTCTTTGTGTGTAGCGGTCAGCCCGCATAAGCGGGATTATATACACATCACATGCGAGCAACTACTTTTTGAGATGAAAATCGAGTGCATGGCGCAATCCAAATAGTGCCAAAACTTTAGCATTCTTATAGAACTCGACGAGCTGAGTTCAATGCTGTTTTCAGATTTTGAAAATCTCAATTTTAAACCGAGTTATAACGAAAAAATGCAATCGCGTTTTTTGCGTGAATTTTGCAATTTTTACGGCAAGTTCCGTACCATGCTTAGGACGATGGAATGGTTTAGTGGTCGATCAACTTCTTATGCCGGTGATGAGACAGGAATACTAATCCTTATCGCAGTTGCACATACACTGACTATTTGAGAAGCTCGGAAAGATTATGGATTTTGCAATTTTTACGGCGAGTAACATAGATGGTTACGCTGAGGGTAGATAATAAGCAGCCCTAGTAACTGTATTGTTTTATTCAACGCTTGGCCTGCTAGACTGTTAAAAAAAGTGTGGATGTTCATTGGTATTGACAAACTATGAGGAAATTACTGCTCTATCATCCGATTTCCTTACTACCATCAGTTAAATCCATTGAAAACAATATGTTCTCACTAAAATGGCCCTTCTGTACTAAATTTTACTGAAGCTATGTTGACATGCGCGCCAATGCGGGCGTAGCAAAACTGGTTTCAGTATACAACACTTACAGATTGTGACCACCTAATTTGAATTTGATCTTTCAGCTCTACTTCGCAGCACGCGATTCCGGTTGCCCAGCAGGAAACAACAAATATGGATACATCTTCCACTTGCGCAATATCTACGTAGTTTGGTTCGACAAAACTTCGAGGCTTATACTTAAGAGGTCGATGCTCGGTCTCACTTACGCCACCCCTGAGGGTGGGGTAGATATCGAGTACAACGGACCAATCGATCCCAAAGACTTGGGCATCGGCTTTTTCGCGATTATAATTCGGACTGGACCCGATCGAGATAATGAAAACGTAATTATGAATGGCAGACTTGCAAAGGCAACACTGCAAGGTGATGATGTATATCCGCCGTCCGGCAAGGGTAGCGATTTCTCGCGAATGTATTTCGAATATCCATTTATCGTACGAATTTCGCTAACCGAAAAGAAAAAAGAAGATAAAAGCTATGAGAAGCTGCACCTGTAAGCTATTTTTTGATAGAAATATACCAGCGTGAGGAAATACATAATGTTTCAGACTCTACAATGCAACACGATGTGCGGAAACTGACAGATGGATCGCTAATCAGGGTTATTACAAGCTTAACGAAGTAACTGGTGTGTGGACTCCTGTATATTACGATCCCACAGAAACGGATTTTTACTATCGTTAGCTAAAGCTTAATTGTTGGTGCACAGTTGCATGCTGCAGATTAAATAAAGGTCCTGTTTGAAAAAGGAAGCAATCGAAACGGCCCACAATATTAATGTTGCATTTGCGCCTGCGATGGGATTATTTTCGTGATAGCCAGTTTAGGCAAGTCACCTTCCATGACTTTACAAAAATGGCAACGAGTGAAAACTGTGATTCCTGGAGTTATATATAACAAACGTTCGGAAACTGTGATCTTTCTGGAGTTTCTTCTCTAGTTCGTTCATGCGAACTTTGGTATTGGTACCTTTCCCACAACTCTACTACCTGGAGGACGTCAGCATCAAGATAAGCCGTTTGGACAGAGCGAGCACCTAAAGTAAGGCGTGAATAACGACGTTCCTGCCGCAATCACGTACAATCACGTACATTGCGCTCGCAGCGACGCGCTCTCTTCTGAAGGTCATGCCAACAACGACGCTACCCCTTCGGTCCAGGGCAGCAATCCAAGGAATGGTCGAGCGTCGCAGCGTACGCTCCGCCGCGCGGGCGGGAGCCTGAGCGCCGCGCGCGAGCGTGTGTCCATCCTCCACCTCCTATATAAACGGCGCTTAGTACAGTTGGCGAGTTTCTTCTTCTCCCTAGCGTTAGTCCCGCGCAGTCGCAGGGTCCGCTGTCTTTGTCAGTCGTCGCCACTTCGCTCTGTCCAGGGCATCTTCTGCTGTGGCCATGACTTCACTTAGGTCCTTCTTGATCACGTCTTCCACCTCTTCTTTGGGGCTCCTCGCGGTCGCTTGCCTTGCACTTCGAAGTCCATCGCTTTCCTTATCGGGTGGTCCTGTGGCCTCCTTAGCACGCCCATACCATCGCAGACGCTGTTCCCGTACCTTCAGCTGGACAGGGGCAGTCTGCATGACCGCTCTGACATCCTCGTTTCTGACCCTGTCCAGTCGCGTCCAGCCGCAGGCCCATCTCAGCATCCTCATTTCAGCGGAGTGAAGCTGCCTTTCGTGATTCTTGTTCAGGGGCCAGCACTCGCTGCCGTATAGCATCGCAGGCCTTACCACTGTCCGGTACACCTTCCCTTTGAGCGTTCTGGAGCACCTTCGATCGCAGAGGATTCCAGTGGACTCCCTCCATTTCATCCATGCCGCGTTGATCCTCCCCTTTACTGCCTGATCCACACTGCCGTCGGCTGCCAGATCGCTCCCAAGGTATCGGAAGTCCTCCACTCTTTCGATGGTTTCACCATGGCCGTCCACGATCGGCTCTGCACCCTCTTCAGAGCTCAGGAACTTGGTCTTCTTGACATTCAGCCGGAGCCCACCTTCTGCCAGGACTTCTGCCATTTCTGCACCTTGGCCTGAAGTTCTTCTCTGCTATCCGCTATCAGGGCGATGTCGTCAGCGTAGAGGATGGTCTTCAGTGGTCCTTCCATGAGCCCCTTCACCAGGACATCTAGTGTTAGGAGGAAGAGGAACGGGCTCAGAGCTGACCCTTGGTGCACCCCAACCGTGATGTCCACCTCCTTCGTTAGGCCGTGTGGGGTGCGTATAGCTGCCTTAGCCCCATCGTACATGTCCTTCACCAGCGAGATCAGGTGTTCTGGCACGTTCCGTTCCCTGAGCGCTCTCCATAGTACTGCTCGCGGTAGCCGGTCGAACGCCTTCTCCAGGTCGAGGAAGGCTAGGTAGCAGGGTCGGCGCTTTTCTCGATACTTCTCCATCACTTGCCTGCGATGAAGATGGCATCCGTTGTAGACCTTTCGGGCATGAACCCGAACTGTTCCTGGGAGATCGGGACCAGCTCCCGCAGTTTCGAGTCGACCAGCGCTCGTACAACTTCATGGTATGCGCAGTCAACTTGATCCCGCGGTAGTTGGAGCAGTCCATCGCGTCACCCTTCTGCTTGAAGATGGGGACGATAGTACTTGTTCTCCAGGCATCCGGCATCCTTCCTTCCGCAGTTACCTTGTTCAGGAATCGTGTGAGCCATCTTATCCCGTACTCTCCGAGCGCCTTCCATGCCTCGATTGGCACCCCATCTGGACCAACCGCCTTCCCAACCTTCATCTTTGCTACTAACCTCATCCTCTGTCCACAGTGCGATGGGGCCAGCCGTGCCTCTGCTTGCGAGCTGTCTTTGTGGGGGAACTCCTCGTTCAGAGCGCTTTGTAGTACTCCTTCCCACCTCCTCCTGACTTCAGGCTGGCTTCCTCAGGATGGCGCCGTTGCTGCTCTTCACACTCTTCACCACCCTGATGTCTTGGGTAGCCCGATGCCGGGCTTTGGCCAGTCTGAAGACGAACTTCTCTGCGTTTCTGCTTTCCAACTTCTCGTACAAGGCGTCCATCTCCGTGTTCTTCGCCTTGGCGTTGGCGAGTTTGCTCGACGCTTTCTCTCTTCGTTGAGAGCGCAGAGAAAACGAGGGCGAGCACACGTTTTAACGCGTCAATGCGTCGCGCATTGTACGTGACTACAGCAGAACAATATAATTCACGCCTTACTTCAGGTGCTCGCTCTGTCCAAACGGCTTATCTCGTCATCATCTGCGGTGAGTGTTCTGCACTCGACGCTCTTCTGGTTTCATGAAGCTGAGGGCAAGTAGTGGCACAGCATTGATCGAGCTCAAGAGAGTTGGAGGTAGCGGTTGCTTCTCGGTTAAAAGGCATCCCTGACATGGAAAAATATACATCGAATGTAGAAATGAAGAGATTGTTTTGTAGAGTATAGCGTTTTCTTTTGAACGGTACACAAATTGATGTAAAAATATGCGACTTCAGAGGGAATATTCCTACTTGAAGGGAAATCGCTTGTGTGTCCACACGTGTGGAGTCTGCACCGTAGTGACCTCACCTCCTCTAGCAATGGAGGTGACCAACATTGCAATTCTACAAGAGTGGTTTCGACGGCATGACGTGCTTTCGGGGGATCAATTCAATTGCGTGTGCTAAGCGTCTCCAGAAACTAGGGAAACGTGCGAAAAAACTTCACAAAACAGAGTCAGAAATATGAACGAGAAACTGGTCAGATTCGAAGAAAAATGGAGGACGTTGGCCCTATAGACAATGTACTAGTTAAATAATTAGGCCTTTTTAGCATTTCAACAAATCTAGAAAGTTTCCAACAAGGTATGAATTTACTTAGCATTAGCATTTGCCATTGATCAATAAAGACTAACAATGAATATCCTTCTATTTTATAAAGCGCTAACTTTGTGTGTCGGTTTGTGTATCTGTGTGTGTGTGTGTGTGTGTGTATGTATGTATGTGTGTCCGTCCGCAAAATGAAGTGAGTGAGAAGGAAGCTCATGGGATAAACAAACCGCTAACAAATCGGGTAGCTTACAGGATTTGAGATATCAATGTTTTGTAGCAGGATAGTTGTGATAACACTCTTAGGGCTATATAAACACCTGCTTAGCACACTTCCGTTCATTCCACATGGTGCTGCAGTGGCAGCTGGAGGGCAGTGGAGAGGGAAGGATGAGGAAGGGAAGCGAAAAATCTACCGTCATATCATGATTGTGTCCCTTCTACTGTATGAAACACCATTGTGTTGCATACGCGTCACTTCCAGGTGTTGGTGTCACAGGAGGAAGGGACCATAGCGGAGGATAGAAAGCTTGCGCAGGAAAGGAAGGTCCCGGCGGTTGACGGGGGACTAATCTGGTTATAGATTAAAAACATGGAAGGAAGGAAATGGTTCGTTTCACCTCTGAAATCATACGAACTATTTGTAATGATCAGCACTGAGGTTCTTCAGTGATTTAGTGCTGATCTTATGTATTAATAGTATGTGAATAAAGTCCAACGTGACAAGAAAAAGGAGAGAAGAGGAAGAGAGCGAAAAAGGAAGAGAGTGAGAGTAAAACGGTAGTAATGAGTATTATAACTTAAGCAAACAAGACTAATTTAGGCTAGACATCCAAATAAATGATATTTATACGGTATGTTACACACGACCAAGTTGTTGAATTTATCCTCAAACAATCCCAATGTGGAACAAATATTAGCTATTCTAAGCGCTTCGGTATAGATTACTGAGGCTTTATTATTAATAGATATATTGGAATCGCTATGTGGAAATCTAATTACTTTGAAACTAAAATCGTCTGTTTTGTTATATAAATCCGTTATGATATTTCCATTAACTATTTTAATATTCAAGTCTAAATAATTGCTTGTGTACTCATCCTTATGTGTTTTTTTGATTTCTAAAATATTATTATATGTGCACAATAGCTGATTATCTATAAAACTCTCTTCATAGTTATGTACAATGAGTAAATCATCCATATATCTGAAAGGAGCAAAAACCTTATCTCTGCAAATCTTAATATCCTTTGCGTACCTATATTCCATTATAGAAAGAGTCAAGTCTGCTAGTAAAGGACTGAAGTTACCTCCTTGTGGGACCCCTTTGTTTTGTTTATATATGTTATTACCAAAAATACAATAACTGTTTCTAAGTAAATAATCAGTCAAATACAGAATGTCGTTGATATCATAGTATCTATATCCGTGTTTTCTAACTATTCCATCAGTCTAAATGTGTATTAAACAATGTGAGACTTGAGTCTCATGTCGATCTAAATGTGTATTAAACAAAGTCTCATATTTAAATGTTGAGCAACAATTCGAGGCTCCAAAAAGTTTATTTCAAAAGCTTCAAAAGATTCAAAAGAACTCAATCTCAAAAGCTTCCAAAATTATTGCGATATTTCGGTGCCTAGCACCTTCGTCAGGCCTGAAATAGCTTTTCTTAGTGAAGCCGGACAATATACAAGATATATTGGACCAACTCACACGTGTCTGCCTCCGTAAACCTTCAAACTTACCCAACGAGAAATAAGGATAACCTACCCTACTCGCACCCTTAAATATTAGGAAGGGCATGCAGCGATTGGAATGCATGATATTATGTGACAATTTGAAGGATGTCACGTAGCTCTTCCTTGCTGTTTATTTCGGGTGATAAGCGTTTTATCTCAAGGGCTTCCAGTATTTTCCTCTCCATTGTGCTCTCTATTGAGCGGTGTAGCACTTTAACTGCTAGTGTAGGGGGATTTTCTTGTGCATGTTCTTTTGTACGATGCCTGGAGAAACTGCTATTAGGATAAGCTGACGGATTTCTCAGTGCCCTGCGGTGCTCATCTAGCCTTCTATGAAGAGGTCTCATCGTTTCTCCGACATATTTTTGCCCACATCCCTGACATTCTACTAAGTAAACTGACCCCCTGAGCTGACATATTTTTGAATCGATACAGTAGCTACAACCCTCTCTGCCGCATTTTTCTTCATAGGGCCTCGAGTATGTGAGTAGGCGTTTGAGATTCGGTGGCGGACGGAATATTAATCGTATCGGGAGAGGCGAACTTTTGACCACACTGTTCACTTTTAATGCCGTGTTTCATTGACATATGGGCATCACCATGGATATTCCATCTGGTGTCGAGTGTGGTCTCCATGTATATATTGGTGCTTTCACATAACCGTTCTCCCTTAGAATATTGTCCACCAATTTCGCACCTCCACATACTTTCCAAGCAAAGATTGTTGGGTACAAATTTTCTCCTTGGTGGTTATTAGGTTCCGTACTATGTTGGCTTTCATATATGTAGGATGGCAGCTTCTACCGTGCAATAATACATTTTTTGATGCTGGTTTCTTATACCAAACTAATTCTGTAGCTCCATCTCTTATTCGGACTTTTGTATTTAAGAATGGAACAAAACCCTCCACATTCGGATTTTCCACAGTAAACTGGATATATTAGGATATTAAAATTGTTAAGGGGGATTACCTTTAGTCAAAAGAGGATCAGTAATATTAGAAATATTCCCATAATTTTCAATAGTGGCATTTGTTTAGGTCCGATTGTAAAGGACGTTTATCCTCGCTAATAAGGGTTTCAATTCAAAGAGGTCCGGTTGTCACAACACAGAGTATGCTTGCGTTTGTTTAATAGATATATGCACAAATGTGTAACATTTCAAACTCTGGTACACAATTCTTGGTAATGCGTGCTCATTTATTTATATGAGTTGTAAATTATTCTGTGTGGGATGTAGATTATTGAGTGTTCACTTATTCAACCTTTTGTATTGAATTCCGTATAGTCATAATCCCCTAGACAGTTTTACTTGTATTTACATGTCTACATGTAAACATGTAAATATCATACTCGTAACAGCTTTGTATCTTTGCCTTTATAATAGGTCTTTATCTTTGTATATTAAACCAGTGATATGGGAAGTTATATGATTTTTAACATTAGTAATGTTACATATTCTGCAATTCATTGTACACTTGTGACCCTTGTTTACTGTTCCGAAGTCTTTTAATATGTATTGGTTAACCCCGAACCTTACCTTATTAAAATGAGTTATTGTGTAATAATTTTGCGCATTGATTTTGGCATTTTTTGACCTAAGATCTAAGCGCATGAGCGGTCAAACCCATACGCAGAAAGGCTATCCGATACTAGACTCCTTGCGAGGTACCGGGAATGGACTCTTCCCTGCCCTTGCTGTTTCCATTTGGAAACGACGGCGCTGAACCATCAAAACATTGATTAGCCCCTCACTTCTGCCATTGGTTTTTGATCTTTGTACAACCCCAGGCAGCGCAATCCCTTATTATTAGAGGTGTGTGCTTACCTCTGCAGTTGGTTTTTAGGTGGAAATAGGGAAGGATGATTATACGAGATCCCAACCGGGATTGGAAAAAAAGTGGTTAAAGCCAAGAAGAAAGGAAAAACGCGCGGGTTGATGAAAAAAGTGAAGAAGAAGAAAGTGAAAAACGCGCGGGGATTTAATGAATTGTTATTAAGGGTCAATCAGTGTGTGATTAGGAGTGTACATATGTTATATGTGTGTTTATGAATGAATTAAATATTGCTATTATTAGGGAATATTTCTACTTGAAGGGAAATCGTTGTGTGTCCACACGTGTGGAGTCTGCACCGTAGTGACCTCACCTCCTCTAGCAATAGACATTGCAATTCTACAAGAATGGTTTTGACGGCATGACGTGCTTTCGGGGGATCAATTCAATTGCGTGTGCTAAGCGTCTCCAGAAACTAGGGAAACGTGTGAAAAAAAATTTCACAAAACAGAGTCAGAAATATGAACGAGAAACTGGTCAGATTCGAAGAAAAATGGAGGATGTTGGCCCTATAGACAATGTACTAGTTAAATACTTAGGCCTTTTTAGCATTTCAACAAATCTAGAAAGTTTCATTAGCATTTGCCATTGATCAATCCTTTGTTGGAATGCGATGTGGCCTATACAATGACTTGCGGGGGCCAGCCGATGTACAAGTCAGTGTTTTTATCCTCCCAGACAAGTCTGGTACCAATTAACCGACCCCGGAGGGATGGAAAGCTGAGAAACGCAACGGCACGTTGAGAGATCCTCAACGCACGCTGTATGGGCGGAGACACAGACGGCTCGAGCATGCGAGTGTGAATGTTCGCGCGAGAGAACGTGTCTAATCGGGCGAAACTGCGCAACGCAGGGTTGACTCTGCGCAACGCAGGATTTGATCGCCGGCCCGCTCGCGCGGTAAGCATGCCACTCGCCACTACATCACTTCCGCCCGTACTACCTACTCGCTTATTCTTTTGAATTCGGGTTTCTCGAGTATTCGAAATTTACTTGCAAAGTCGGTCAAGGGAATTTTCACTAAAACATTTTTTTCATTGTTCTCTTGTTCTTCCTTCCAACAGTAATATGCTACTTCAGTAAAAGGAACTTTCCTCCATGGATTATTGAATGAACAAATTTAAACCCGCGGAAAAAAATGTTACAGCCGAATTGGCTAGAGTTTATCTTCTGCTCACGAGAATTTGGAATAAATGGGTTCTATGAAACTGCGAGGCGGAGCATTTTAGAATTGCAAAACAATTGGAAATGGCCGACACAGTACGATTTGGGCTTCAATCCGCTTTTTCATCGAGTCAGTGGTGCGGCGAGGGTGCCATCGAAGGTGCAATCGGAGAACAAGTGTTTTTTCTTGAAATTGATACTTGGCAATAAACAAATATTTTTCAAGCAATAATATGCGTGAATTCCTTACACAATGGTCAAAACTGTGCAAAATATAACGCGCACGTAAGTTTTTGCCATCTGGGTATAGCCCTTTCAAAAGACGAGAAGAGCGTCGAGTGCAGACCATACACCACAAGTGACGACGGCCTCCACAAAATGTAAATGTTTTCTGCCAATGAAATGATTAGCCTGTTGCAGTTGTATTCTATCAGTTGTCACTAATTACAACTATCATTTACCAGAAATCAGCTATCACTATGAACCACTACTAACCAGATTTACTTGGAGGCCGTCGTCACTTGTGGTGTTACGGCTTATCTCGTCATCATCTGCGGTGAGTGTTCTGCACTCGACGCTCTCCTGGTTTTATGAAGCTGAAGGCAAGTACATGGCACAGTATTAATCGAGTTCAAACAGAGTTGGAGGTAGCGGCTGCTTCTCGGTTAAAGGACATCCCTGACATGGAAATAAGTTTACATCGAATGTAGAAATGAAGAGATTGTTTTGTAGAGTATACAGTTTCTCTTTTGAACGGTACACAACGTGATGTAAAAATATGGGACTTCAGAGGGGGTATTCCTACTCGAAGGGAACTCCTTGTGTGTCCACACGTGTGGAGTCTGCACCGTAGTGACCTCACCTCCTCTAGCAATGGAGGTGACCAACATTGCAATTCTACAAGAGTGGTTTTG
>MU890857.1:0-10638 GCA_036418205.1 Ostertagia ostertagi
AATCATACTATAGAAGAGGGAGAGGTCGCGGTGGGGATTGGGGGTCGCAACTGTGTGTTGGGAGGGGTCGCAACTGGACCCTCTCGAGAGGGAGGGGGTCGCAAAAATCCCGAAAATGTTCGAACGTGACGGTTGACCCTGGTTTTAACGATTAAAGTCAAGATTGGAAGTTGCCAACCATTTGCTCAGTTGAAAACATAAAACGACTGTGATCTAAAATTCTCGTGCTTTTTAAATCCTAACAAGCATTATTTCGCCTGATTACTTTTTAATAAAAGTAAGCGAAAGATAATAGACCCGACCGTTATGTTTCAAATGATCAAAATTTAAAGACAACACTAGCCCAGTTAAAACGAATTGCACGACGTCATGAAAAAATACCACTCAAACAACATCTTACTGCGTCTCACTTCAGCCCCACGCCCAGAGAATTTTTAGTTTTCTCAGTGCTAAAGTCAGCGAGTACCATAAAAGCTCCTCACAACAAGGAAGTATATGAAATCACGGAAGTGGCAGCCAGCAGCAAAGAAAGTCAGGTGTGGTATTGTGGCGAAAAGTGTGCTAGTTGCAACGCAGTTAGGAACCCAAACCTGAAAATCGCGCCGACGTAAGATGGGCCGCCCATAGGTGGCCAAACAGCCGTATGTTCCAATACTGCCGTCTGTTATACTGTATTGGAATTCCCTCACAATAACGGCCGCTATCAAAGCCCTTAACTCGTCCAAAGTCAGAAGAAAGAAATAGTAGCCAGTTCTTAGGTTTTCGACCACTCCTTCGATTTCCTCCACTTTGTTAACTATCGGGTATCTCTGCTTTATGATGAGTTCGAATCACCTCCTCACTGCCTTTCAAAGTTGAGCGAAATAACTTCTTCCATAAATGAGCAACTGCAATAATGATGGCGCTTTGGTGACTCGAAAACGCGTAGCGCGGTGTTAGGCGAAGTGATTCGCTTTAGTGCACGCTTTGTCTAGGAACTTATTGGTAGACTGTCTCTCCAGTACCCTCGTAAACGCCTGCAATTAGGTCCCTATTTTCAGCGTTTCTGGCGGTTTCTTTTTTCCACTCCAACGGCGCGGCTCCCGTAAGGGCAGCTAAATCCTTGGCTGAGGCATACACATGCCTGAAGAAGGTGTTAAACACCGAAATATCGCAGAAGATTTCAAAGGAGTTCTTTTTGAAACTTTTCGTGTTTTTTGGAATTTTGGAGTTTTTGAATTTTGTGAACTTTTGGGACTCTTTTGAAATAAATTTTGGTGCCTCTTTGTGTTTTATAACATTTAGGTCCTGATGAGGCTCCGGGACAGCACAATACTAGAGTTTCTTTTTTCTTTTACAGTTCAAATCACATTTGCACTTTTATTCCAGAAGGCAGTACGCACACCTAGCTGATCGCGGAATTTTCCTTTAACAAGGTAGAACTTCATAGGGGTGACATCTGAGGCAGCTATGATCTCATACCAACAAAGTGTTCTACTGGTCAGCATACGAATGCTCCTTTCGACTTTCTGCTAAAATTTTCCCGCATTTGTTGTTAAGGGCAACAATCGACTAGTTCAGGGCAATGAAGCTGTCCAATGAGATTTCCAAAGCTAATTGAGAACTTTCAGATCATCGAGGTCAACGTCACTGGCCATTATTACGGGGCAGCTGTTCATTTCGAGAATGCCACCAATTTGCAATTGAGGATGGACCGCTGTTTAATCGAGGACAATTTCAACTCGGGTATTATCTTTGAGGGTGTGACTGCAAATAGTACGGTAAGTGTGAATTTCGTAATGCGCTTATACTTTGAGCAGAATCTACTACCACTCTGCAGCATATTGCAGCGAATACTTGATGAATGAGAATCATTTTTAGATATCAATTTGGAACACAAATTTTACCCAAAACCGAGGGTCTACGATTTCGGTGGCGCTGATACGCGACACTGACGTCGTTATACGTGGAAACGTCTTTACGACGAATCATCTCAACGACTTTGGTGACCATGAAGCCGTTATCAAAATCGCTACCTTTGCTGAAACGTCAGGTGCGCTGTTTTCCTGCAGAACAGTGCAGAATATTAGACGAGATATGAGGTTGGCCCAGTCTTATTCGCAGCCCCTGGATCGTTAATAAGTCCTTGGATCACACCTAACTCGGGAAACTGAAGCGTCGCGATTAGTAGAGTGGAAAGGGTCATATTTTGTTCGAAATCTTTCCCACAATTTCGTATATCTTTCTTCTTATTACGACTTGCCGACGGATGCGGATGGGTTGTGTTGGGGGAAAAGAAGAGTCGTGATCGACTTTGGTTTTTTTTTGCAATGGCTAAAATTTAGGAAAGAAGCGCGAAATGGCCAAAATTAGCATTTTGACCATACTGACTCCACCTTCTTCTTTTACCACATTTACTCCACCTTCTTCTTTTACTTCTCACCTCCCTCTGTCCCTGCCCCTCCATGGATGGTAGTTGTGTAGAGGCGGGCGGATTGGGCTTCTTTACTCGTCTCAGAATCAAATATTGTAGAAGTACGTAATGGTGAAGGCGGTGATCGAGGTTGGGGAGAGGGGTCGTATTGGGGGACTCCCCTAAGGTTGACGGTGCTGGGGTAGGGCCGCATTGAGGCATCCCTTAAGAGGAGAGGTCATAAGATTCTCGGGAACCTTACATGGCTCCAACCGCTCAAAAGGTCGTCGCTGCTTTTGTCTAGGGCTGGCACCAGATCGTCTAGTCGTACAAAAATGTCGACGAACTGTAACAGCTAAGCATGATGCCAGGGGATCGGTGCATGTTCGGGTTTCTGTCAAGGCAAAGCGGTACCTCCATCAACAAAACCCTATGACAACGTCTGCGGAGCGAACTTTTGCGGCAAACAGCACTTGGCTTAATAGCTACTAGCGCTATATAGGATCGCGTGAACTCATTATGTCATATGAAATTTCAACCATCTTTTCAGAACCTAAAATCCACATTATGGACAACCGCTTCGAGCAGAACGCCATGAACAATGTGATGGAGTTGCGTCATCTCGGAGGTCTGTTCCACCATTTCACCGCAACCTTGTTCTGGTTTGCGTTTCATCGGTAATTCACCAGCACGGTGTGATAGTGGTAGCTGGAGATCGACATCAAAAATTCGAACAGACGTCAGCTTGAGCAGTGGTCCAACTGGGCCCAATATCACCACGCCTTCCCTCACTTAGTATCGTGTTTTTGGCTGGATCTCACAGCTGTTTCGAATTTGGCCGAAGACGATGTTTGGAAGGTTTATTTCACCCGTGGCGATAGGTTATGTGCAACAGGCCTTATAGCCAACGAATTTCATCTAAGGAAAACATTTTTCCAACATTCAACGCAATTTCTAGCTTCCAGACAAAATATAAGTTCACTCACATAGAAATTAATCAGCTAAGGGATTTCGATATCCGGAGTGAATCATTAAATAGATGATTTTGATTAAAGGAGGAATTCACGATTAGAATGAAGGTCGAAGAAAGGGAAACTGACCTAGTTGAGGGACCCACGGACCTCCTGAGGGTGCGAACTGACGCGCAATTCGCATGGAAAAATTTGACCTCGGCGACCTATCATGCCTCAAAGCTGGCGGGTCCGGCGATCTCCGCCCACCGATCATCTGATCACTCGCCGTAGTTCAATACGTGGCGAGTGATTAGATAGCTGAGAGAGCGTAGTGTTGAAGAGGGCACAGCGATGAGAGTCGCATCAATGCTCAAATCAACGGGCAAGGAAGGGGTCCATTTCTCGGGTTCTGGGCCGTTTCTCATGGTTCTTCCTTCTTTCGTGTACCACTCACCATCCCTAGGTTAATTTGAAATGGGTTGCTTTTTCATCGTGAATTCGTCCTTTAAGTCAAAGGGAATTTCTGTATTCATATATGAGTAAGATTGCTGTAACGATGCAGAAAACAACCACCACGCAATGTGAATAAGTAGACGAACGAGTAACGGCTTTTTCAGACCAAGCCAACGCAATTTTTCGTTCCTTTCATTCCTATCGTTGAGGGAGGTTCTCAAGCTAACGAGTTATGGTAGCGATGGGATCATGCTGTTTCAGTGCACGATTCTCTACTATGCAGTGCATAAAGGCAAACCCCGAGATTAGCCCGACTAGTAGGGAGGATACCGCGGGGGAAGTTGTGAGGTGCGTTCCTACCTACAATACCGCTCACAGACGACCAAATCGACACCGATTGGAAGACTATTCATTCACAAACCGTCGCACCGCCATAACTCCGCTGAAAACGAATGAAACGAAAAAATTCAAACACCTTGGGATAGGTCTCTCCACGACGAGTTCGAGGATGTGTTATATGTCAAGATTTGTTAAGTAGGTCATCCAGCTTCACCTTGTAAGCTGGGTTGAAATCCACTTCTGACCTCAAAGTAGGACACGAGTCGGTGGAATTTCTCATATGCAGTAACATATAAACATATGACACATCCTCGAACTCGTCATGGAGAGACCTATCCCACTGTGTTTGAATTTTTCCGTTTCATTCGTTTTCAGCGGAGTTATGGCAGTGCGACGGTTTGTGATGGATTAATCTTCAATCGGCGTCATTTTTCACATTCTGTGAGCGGTATTGTAGTTCACTCCAGCTTCATCGCAAAAATTGCGCGGTTAGGGCGCTAATCCTTACGGGCCTGCAACCATCGACCCCGTTCCAACGCTTCCCACCCACCGCGAGAGATGGTGAGATCAGCGTGCTCTCTCAAACGACGTGCTCTCTCGCGTATTTTGTCTTCTTTGACCGCCCTGTCTCGCCATCGTACCACATCCGACCTTATTGAAGGTTAAGGCCTTAATTTCAGCGTTCCCAAAGATTTCTCTTGCTTTCCTTTCCACTTTCAGGTCGTTCCGCAGCTAAGCTATCACTACAAAGCTCTTAGAACAGTTTATGCGGAGGTTGCCTTTAATCGAGTATCACTGGAAATTCACCTATTTCGTTGTAGGTAAAACTATACCGGTACTGATAGAAAAGAACAATTTTGTTGGGAATCTTGCTCGATCGGTGGTCGATTTGGACGTGCCTAGAGTGGTTGTCAGAGGAAACTACTTCAGTAATGTGGCCCGGTACATTTTTATCCATATGGGACCTTTCAGAGACTTCTGTAGAGTAGAAACAGGGCGAAATACGTAGTGCTCCCTCATCGGCGAATCGACTTTTTCAAAATTCAGCCCCTTCTTTCAGCTAATGCGCTGAAAAGGCGTCTTTTTCATCTGCCTTATTTTCCTGGTTGGGTTGTATTTCGATTAGGCTCGAGTTCCCTACCATTCTTTATTGCTGCAACTTGCACGATGTCTCTGTCTCGCTATTCATCTCTTCGATCCGATTGCAGAAGATGCTGTTCATGACACTGTGTGTCTCAAAATATACTTTTTTTTCAGTCGTCGTGCGAAATAACCAAGCCTCACCCACTCATGCGGGATACTGTAGCGAATTACTGGGGACATGAAAAGGATACAGATGTGAGAACATGTTCGCTACACTCAGAAAACTGCTGAACCGATTCTAGGCTTAATTCTGCTCCAATTTATTCATCGGCCGAGGATTGCGCCTCAATCCGTTTCTTGGAACTACGAAGTGGTCTCGAACGCTGAATTCGGCCGGAAGGCGATAACACACTGCCGTACTCACGACAGCTTCGGTTCTTGTCCAGCCGAAGGCAATGGCGGAACCGCTGCGGCCACATCGACCTACGGGTCTTATTCGAACGACCACTCCCAAGGCTGCAGCGATGGCTGCGGTGCTGAAGCCGTTCGAAAACACCTATAATCAAGTGAAAGCCAGACCACTGCCGTACAGGTGAAGCACCTAGTTCATTAATTTTGGAGACTCTATCTTCTTTTACTCCAGAAAAATAAAGTAAATATGTCTTTTTTCTACTTTAATTCGTCTTCTTTGCTCTTCATTTTCATGGCAAGAACTTAAAGACTTTAAGGGTGCACAAAAAATTAAATAAATAAATAAATAAATAATAATAAATAATAAATAGTTTGGGTTGGCAATGAAGTCGGTTTCATTGTTTGAAGATTATGAGTTGTCCTCTAGGCATTATAACCGCATATGATCGATGCTTTTTGTGGGAAGGGGCGGGGGAAAGGCAAGCATTGCCAAAAATATTGAGAGATTGGGCTACGTATACGACACACCTCGCACTCTCTCTCTCAGCGTCAGCTCGAAGTGGTCCGTATCTCAGGATCAAATTGTCATCTGTCGATTCCGCAGCCGATTGGCTTTTGCTCAGGCATTGATTCACTGTCCAGGAAAAGGTGAGCTATCTGTTTTGCTGTGTATATACATTAATCTCCTTTTCATTTTGTACGCTTTCCATACTTCACTGTTTTCTTCCACCTTCTACGCAAGTATGCACACTCTGGTTTCAGCGTGCCCGCGCGCTGTCGTGACTCGCGTACTTAGTTCACCATTATCGTTATATCTTCTCTTCTGTTGATGCTTTGTGAGTTAGTTATGTTATGAATTGGCGCGGTACTAGAAGCACCAGAAGCACACATGGTATCAATTTTTCGAGGCATTCGCTACGCCGCAGCTAAGTCTGCAATTACGTAGGGCGCGGCCCTAGGAAACAGAGCGTAAGTAGGCGAGAAGCCTCCAAGCAGTGGAGGAAATTAAGTAATGATTATCGCGAGCAATTAGTTTATAAAGCAACAAAATGAATAGTATACAGCATACAATTCTGCTTTTACAGGCAAACTCTACCTTAACGGTACAGCAGACCGTCCGATTCGGCTGTTTGGTGAGTCGACGTGGCGAGGATTGGTGGTCAAACCCGGTAGGTCATTTGAAGTACTAACTCACGTTTAGTTAAAAGTCAGTGGTTCGTGGTACCCGACAGGAGGCGTCACACGGGCGTTTGGACAGAGATGTGGACACAGTCAGCGTACTATTCCACTGAGGATCCGTGGCGGTTGAGCGTTAAGGATTTAAATGAGATGTTGCTTAATATACTCCGCACATCGCTCGCCGTCTAAGTCTTCTCGTCTCGCCGTCGCGCGGCTGGGCCTCCTGTCAGTTAGCTACACAGAGTTAACATGAAGCGTTGTTGTGCATTTCTGCTGTCCATCCATCTTTTTATGTAGTGCAGTTCAGGTGGCACCCTAGTTCTGAGCCACGCGATAATCGAAGGCTCCCCCGCATTCGATCGATTGTGGAATAAGATTCTGACAACAGTGCAGGTGAAAAGCTAGAACTCGTGGATTAGTGGTGAGGTCCTTACATTTTTGGCTTCAAAAACTGTGGTGCAGGGGGTAGAGCTCTGCCCTGATACCGTATTAGCTTAAGGAGACTAAGAACCAGAATGAAGCAATAGGTCTCGTTAGCATGAGTTGGCTTATACATTAGGCCTGTTTTTTTGGGGCAAATGAATACAAAGCGTGCCTCGCTTAGAAATGGGTCTGCTTAAAGCGATATTGCTAAGTATAAGATGTTTTGCCTGCCCTTAAACGAAGGGTTAAGTGATGATCAGCATCAGGATGGTTACGTGGATGGATAAATCTAATGGGTTTTCTGAGGTAGGTGACAAGAGCACTTTGCGCTCCGAAAAGGGCCTCTGGACGTTCTATAATTTCTCGGTGCCCCTTTTTTCCGGCTATCTCTCCGTCAGAATCTTTTAACTATTGGTATAGGGGCCTCGTTGACAGCGCTTGCAGCTTGCGCACGTCCCCTCAGTGCATTTCAACTCTCTGGAACTGGACGTTAGCACCCCGAGATTTCAGGTACATGGTGTCGAAATAACAGCAAACGCGCCGTCAGACGTTGACCCTCGGCAACTCCCGTCATTGAGCGACCAAAAGGCTCAGGAATTGGTGTCGATGAGAGGAAAAGGATCTATAGCCATAAGGTGAGGAAGTTCGTTACTTCGGCGGAGAACCCGGCGTACAACCCTACATTTTGACAGCAGTATACAGTGGTTAGATTGTTTTTGGCAGTATTGGATAAATCAAACGGAAGGCTAGTGTTCGGAATTGTACGTTGAACGCACAGTCTTGCAAATAAACAAATACGTTTTAACCCAATGACGACTGTCTGGCTCGCTGGCGGACTACTTCCACAAAAAGAATTCTATCGGTTCTAAGGAATATTATAACCGGTAACGAAATCGTTGAAGGGTTCACGACTTTTGGTGGAGAATGGATATGGAAAATAGTAGTTAGCGCAACAAGCATTAGCGGTGGTCGTCAATGGCGTTGACTTTATTTTATTCGGGCCGTAGACATGGTTTGCAGTATTACGACAGTCTAGTGATCACAAGTCTGCTGCTCACAAAAGGAATCTTGCGCGGAAAAATCATGATTCTATTTCAGCCATAAATCACTGGCTTGAGACTCATTATCCACGATAATAGTGAAAAGAACTGAAGTATTGCTTTCGTTTTGATTAGAAATTCGAAAACTCGAAAAGGCTGCTACGCGTTCGAATTGCCCACGGACGTCTTTCACGAATGCTGGCGACGGGGATGCTCAAACTTGGTTCTTGGAGTGCATTCACTAGAAGCTCTTTCTGGCCTTCTGCTTCGTTGCATTCACATCTTACACTTCTACTCCATCCTATTCCATCGATCGATTTGTCTCCACTCTCCGAAATCGCGCGCTTTAACCCGATTCTCTCATTGCGTCGCCTGGTACGTAGCCGGCCAAACGCCGTCTTCTTTCCATGCCTCGCCTGGCTCTGCCTCCTGGTCCTTCGATGGTCCATAACGTGTAGTTTTTGTACGTTTGTTTCTCTTCAGAAACCGAATCTTCATGCGTGAAACTTTGTGTGCTATTTCCAGTGATCACAACTGACATATTCATGTTAGGAAAGAGTGCAAGAATTTTCCGCGCAAGATTCCTTTAAGCCGTTTCTACGATTTGATTTTTTGTTACAATAATTCAGTGAGGAAATGTAGTCCTAATGTTTGCGCTTTTCCGAGACTTATGCGCGAAATAATAATCTATTTGAGTTCTGCAGCATCTGCGGCTTTGATGCACATGTCATTCGTCAGTTGAGCAGTTATCCGTCCAATTGAGGCGCAGCAGACTCAACCTTCCAACTGGTTGACTGCTGATTTTCAGAAATGTTGCAATCCGAGACGGCTGGGGTTCCGGTATCGATTTCATATCACCAGCTGAAGACATTCGAATCGAGAACGTTTCAGTAAGCTTCACCAACTGTTGTTCGCCGTAGACATTTTGAGAGGAACCCGCTTTTAGGTGACGAATGGCTCATCCTATTCGATTCACATTGTCGAATTCCCTCTGCTGCCACTGAAATCGGTTTTACTCCAAAACGTGAGCGTCACCGATCAGAACCGTGGCCACGCTGGTGTGCTTGTCACCAGTGGATGGGTGGAACGGATCGAGATCGATCAATCTTTCTTCACAAGAAATACCGTCCCGAGCTTAATCATTGGACTTGAGGTGAGATCAATCAAAAAATGTATCGTAGAAATGTGCTCTTGGAAATTTCGGAATGTCGTTACTGAAAGTGGAGCTTGGAGTTTTCCCCTGATCTTCTTATTTCTCGAGTGTTTTACGCTCGATACATATTTGTTTTGGAACTCCTTCCACATGAACAAAAATCATTTTTTCAAACTCACACATCTTTTAAGCAAAGCTCGTCCAGGCTGACTTCGCTGCCACGAGTAGCGCTACTTGTTTAGTTTGTGCTAGACTTATTGTCTGCTAGGAAATGAATGACCTAAAAATTGGAAATAGCAACAGATCCTTCTAGTACTTAAAGTGACTAAAGGGAGCCTGAATCCATTTTGTGCTCTAAGGAGGCTGATAATAGGCAGGGATCGTTTTTAGGGTGGTGTGCTGTACAGGCAAACCATCCTTCCAGGATCGGTTATTCGAAACCATACTTGTCTGGTCGGACAGAAACCTGTTTTGTAGATTGTCCCAATGATTCATTGTACAGGTCAAATCGCATTAATTGCCATCATGATTCGAAATGGAAGCAGAATGCGTGGCGCAACCCAGAGAGGGAGTTAAAACGCCGAATGCTCTTTTTTGATCCATCAGTAATGTTTCTTATTGCAGTGTCACGCGCAGAAGTCTCCTAACTCGAATGACGAACACGACATTTGTGAACAACGAGGATACAGTGGCTCATTTTGATATGGGCGAATGTGGAAGTGTGGAGGTGGAGGGAAATCGCTTTGCTGAGAATAACAACAACGGACGAAATGGGGTGTTGATGATGAACGCTGCGCCACAAGGAGGTGTAAGTCGTAGAAATTCATTGTACCGATTTGACTCTGTCCTTACTTGTTTTGACGCACGGTAAATGAGTTTCCACTGCTTCATTAGATGCAGTTTGATTCTAGTCATCTTCACTACCGATCGTCATCACAAAGAATGAATTCACCAAAAATGGCGGTGAATACTCGGCAATGCTATCCATGCAAGGACCGAATGGCGCTAACGGATCTTCAACGCAAATCGACTCAGTGGTACGGCAATCGGAAACCGATGCGTAGGACTAAGACCGATGCCAGACTTTGCAATCGAGCGTTTCACTGGCCGCGACGCGACCGTTGACGCTAGCGAATCACTCGATTCGCAGGTTCTGACAACGGCCTAACAAAATTGATACGACCGTAGTTTTGGCCAAATAACACCGGGACA
>MU890858.1:0-11526 GCA_036418205.1 Ostertagia ostertagi
AATTATTAATGAACATATAGTTGACGATATGGCAGATCAGTGCACTAGAGAAAAAGCAGACAGTAAAATACAGAAATTTGTAATAATACAGTACAATGCATAAAGGATAGCAAAGAAGATAAATTAGAAAAGGGAATTAGGAAGTCAAACAAGCGAGTTCAGAATACATCATAAATGAATCATGCCAGTTCGGCATGAAAAGCTCACAAAGTATTCTTGGGAGTTGAGGTAGTACCATATTGTAAAAGTACTCTGGGTTCCAAAACGACGGTGGCTTCCATCCACACCAGCCCTTGTTTAGCACTACTTTGAGATCTTCTGATCCGAGTGTAGTGTGGATCAAGGACTAGAAATCCGCATTCACCAGTATTTTCATCGAAATCCACTCCCAGAATTGTGTGCGCCAACTGCCCTCCACCTGAAGAAAATTAGTTCAAAGTATATGTTGGGGAGGGTTCTCAAGAATAAATGGAATACTAATAAAAGAGGCATATTCACAGGAATGCCACACCATCGTCTGAAAACTCAGAAGTAAATGGGTTGTCCAGAAAATTCCTTCAACACCCTGAACAAAATTCTGTCGAAGAAATCAAAGCCCCTTCAAGTGTTTTGGCGCTCGATTACTGTAGTATATCGTCGGAGCTGCCAGACGAAGGGTACTAGTGCAACACTTGGCATGCATCTCCTTCTGCTTCAAACTCCTGTTCGAATCATGTCTTATTTAGACCTATTGAATATTACGTGTTACTTAAAGGCCTGCTTGAGCCGTTGCAGGTCACATCTGTGTTGCAATCAGGAGAGAGAGCATTCATCAGACTACAGTGTCCGTTAGCCCAAGGGCTTCGTGACTGGGATATTAAATTCGAAGGAAAGCAATGGCCGATATCGGCAGTAAACCGCAAGGCTGGAAGTTGAATTAGATGTTAGCAATTTTGAATTTGTTTATATGGGGTACCTGCTCTTTTATGCCACAGTTCGCCGTGCGAAACTTTCGTGTGATGAATCCTCTTGTGGCAGCTTTCAGTCTTGCAGTTTACTGCCGATGTTGGCTAACTGGGTCATCGCGCTAGCGTGAACGAATGTGGTTTACCTTTGAAGCTGAGTTGGGGTGAAATGGTGCCCCGGTGTGTAACTGGTAGCACTGCCCGGAAAGCAAGCGATCCGGGTACGAATCCCGGCTGGGTACCACCAGCGGTTTTTGGTCCAATTAATGAAGCAGATAATTCACCTAAGTTTTACGAAGCGATACCAGCGACCCGAGGTGATCGACTATGTAACAATGTTATTCTCACATATATCTAGAATGAATTTTTCAAACAAAAAATCAAGGCTTAGCTCAACAATACCACAGAGCGACGGGTCAGTCAAAAGTGGTACGATTCCTGTTTCTTCGCACCTAATTAATTATGCCTCGCTCCGAGGTGCGAAGCAGCCCTAATTGAGTGGGATAACTCAGAGGTCATGATGCCACCTCCACATCCCTATTGATTGAACAGCCACTACTTTGGGAAATCAACAAGTGTGGAATGAAAAAATGCCACGCTGAGTGACGATACTAGTAATTCACAATACCTGACTAATTTTATCATTGAATAGATCGGCCTATAGCCCAAAACATTCAAATTTTAGGTTATAGAAGTTACATAAGGGTTTTGACACCTTTACTGAAAAACTAACAGAATTCATAAGAGTGTTACTAGGAAATGGTTACCATGAGAACTTTATTATAACTAATATAGTTAAGTGCATTTATAAAAATAAGTTTATATGTTACAAATTTTCAATTGCTAATAATTATAAAAATATTAGTAAGTTAGTGGAAGGAATACTTCGTCACTAAAGTGCTATCTAATTGTTAGTGGAACAATTACAAACACCCACCTTTTACACTTTATAGTTTTACATGTTTAATCAACTTATTTTTTCATTCATTTAGTCAATATACAATTCATTTCATTGCATGCTCCTCTGCATGAAAGTACGTTACATCAAGGTTTATTCGTCTTTCCCCTGTGTCTTTATTTCGCCAATCCCAACTCACTGATGAGCTCCGGGGATTGACGAAATAATAAGGTTCGTCTGAGGAAGGAGCGAAACGAACCGTATCTATTATTTTGTTTATAATGGTTTTTTCTTAATTTTAATTCAGAAGATGTGATGCTAAGGTGAAGTAGGTTAGCTTAGGTAGCTAACCTAATAAAAAACAAAAGCAAATAAGCAATTTTCAAAATTATTTATGAAGAAATAACACTTCACCTTAGGCACGGCTTACATCTCTGATACATACTTTTGTATAGCATCTAGCAACAACTACATAAATAGTCAAACGTTCGATTTCCAGATTTTCAAGGCTAAAAAGAAACTAGAGGATTAGCGCTTTCGAAAAAGTGTCGAGCATTCTTCCAACGATAACTTCCTCAAAAAATAGCCCCGTTGTCTGTTTTTCAGGGGTTTGTGGTCCGATTTTCGAGAATGCGCGGGCTTTCGTCGTTCAAATGTACATAACTTCCTTCATTAGCCTTAAAATTTGCAAAACGTATGAACTTTCGTATGAAATTTCTTTAAGGGCTAATTAGAAACTAGAAGACTGACGCTTTGGGAAAAAATTACTAGAAATTCACCTGAGTGATATTTCAAAAAAATCGCCCCTTGTTGTTCTGTTCCTATTCTATTGTTCCGCTTTCCCTCAATCAGCAAGATCAGTGCTTTATAGCATAGGTTAGATTACTTGAAAGGAAAACTCTCCCGTCAAAAGTTTCTATTAGGGTCTAGAGGTCAATCCGCCGAATTAGCTGCACCTTCTCCACTTTGATTTGGTCTAGAGCATGGGATTTTCCTTGAAAGAATTTTCGGACTGTGCTCATTGGGACATGACTTATTTTAGTGAGTAATCTCACTCTGGGATGCTCCATTCAATCGTTTGTGGTGCGTAGCCGCAGTGTTAGTTGAAAGTTTCTAGCTACTTGATACCGATACTAAATGGTGCTTGAGCTTGCACCATTTCCACTGGCCAAATACGACCCCCCCCGTTGTTCTTTGCGCAACATGCGGTTGACCCTGTTCCAGGGTGTCCACATACTTTTGGTACGCACTGTATTTGAAATTGCTGTTGATCCTGTTTTGCACATGAAGCTGTGTTTATATTGCTCAGATAATAAATAAATATTTAACCCTGATCATTTTTCCAATGAAGTTGCTTTCACTCAATCAATACGGATGTGGAGGTGGCATCATGACCTCTGAGTTATCCCACTCAATTAGGGCTGCTTCGCACCTCGGAGCGAGGCATCCCTTAATTAGGTGCGAAGAAACAGGAATCGTACCACTTTTAACCCACCCCAGAGCGACGTTGTAAGAAGAAGACTAATGGTTCCCCACTAACCTATCATTACTGGCGTGCCAACCGTCTGGAAGTGCAGTGCGAGTTCGCGCACTCGCTCAGCCACTTCGGCTCCGGAATTCGTGACAATGAAACGTGACTCGATTCCTACAAAAGAAAAACAGGAATTTGAGGATAAAGGGAACTACGAAAAAAGATAACACTTGCCTAACAAATGATCAAGAACGAAGCCGATCTCAGTACTACCTATCCATTGTCGGCTACCCACAAACTTCTCTTCTTTGTCACCGATCTCCACCAAACACTAAAAAACGCTTAATTTTGATTTAACGATTAGTTACTGGAAACAGCTTATCGAATCAATGGGCAATACATAATAAGCTCTCTATGTAGATGGAATTATCGACTTAGTGATCATTAAATGGTGGATTTGAGGGGCCACTATATTCTGCTCTACAACTCGAACGATAAGGATCAATATAAGGGCGTTGATTATGCTGAGGAGAAGAGCTTTGATAGCACTTTTATTCTAAAAGCTTTTTGATAATAACCGGAAAAACCAGTCTGGAATGGCGCAGAAAAGATCCTAAGCAAGAGTCAGATATTTTTGCCTCATGGAGAGGTTACGGGTGTAATGGAGATCTTCTATCAATGGGAGAGACACTACCCATTGTAGAGATCTCCATCATCTACCAAATGTTTACAAAAATAATTAGATGTCGATGTTGTAGGACAATCACACCGCTTTCCTGGCCTTAACTTGATCCCTATCGTTTGAGCCGCAGAGCAGAACGGAATGACTAATTCGAACTCCATTTTCACCTATTGAATTGAAACAATCGTACCCGTTGTATTTCCGAGTGATTGGGCACTGGTTTATCTGTGAAACCATTGAGGATGAACCAACTCCATATAGACTGCAACTGCGATAGGCGCAACCCCAACCTACAACATGAACGTGGACTTTCTCAAATTTCAAATGCAATGTAAGCATGGTAATGCGGCATTAAATGTCACAAGGTGGGACTTGAAGTTAGTGAAACATTTACAGAACTCTAGACTAATCCTCATCAGGGGAAGGGATTCTGAGAGAGGACGTGAGCGACCATTGTTCTCCTTTACGTTTCTCCCCTCTCTTACGCTTCACCTTAGCGTTACCTATCAACGGTTTTTAACTGCCCTGCTCTGAATGTCCCTCTTAGGACATGAGTGCATAACTTTATTTCAGAAACGTTGCAGTTCGCTAAACACTGCTGCTGAAAAAACAGAGAAGCAGGTCCGCATCACAATATAATAGACAAATACTAGCTAGCTCATTTTTAGGTCGCATTTGATAGTAGGTCAAACAGCATAATTGAAGAGAACATAAAGTTAAAGACTGTGCGGTGATATATACACGGCGAGCCCACTGCGCCTTTTCCTTTTCAACACATCTTTATTTAAGGATGTGTGGACGGGGCATGCACCGAAATGGGCGGTGCGAAAAACAAAAACTCCTGATCCGCTTCCAGATTAGCCCTGAGCCCATGGAAGAAAGAGGTGAAGTGTGTGCAGTATCGTTGGAGAGGAACTGAGGAAGTCCACCAACGGTGGGAGAGGGCTCGCCGAATGGGGCAGTGCTTACTTAAAAGTTCACAACTCGGTTACAAGAAAATCTATGAAGCAGAGAAAATGGTGGAAAAAAGCAGTTGGGGAGTACAAGGCATATTTGAAATGAGCGGACGCCAAGCAACAGTTGACGAACACGACCTTAAAGAAGGAGTTCACTATAAGAGCGAAGGTCAAAGAAGGGGAAATTTGCATAGTTGGAGACAGGCGGACCTCCTGAGGGTGCTGACCGACGCGCAATTGGCAGCGAAAGATTTGACCTCGGCGATCCAGCATGGCTCACTCTTGGCGCGGTTGGCGGGGTACGCCCACCGACTATCTAATCACTGCAGTTCTATACGCATGGTCGCGAGTTAGAGAGCATATGAGCGCCATTGCTGAAGAGGCCCAGCGAATGAGAGCGCTCAATGCGACACACCAACGGGCTGAAGGCTCCATTCTTCTCGACTTTCGAATTGTTTCTTCTTCATTCTTGCTCCACTGACCACTTCTACCCCCATTTGCATGAGCTAACTTTTCATCGTAAATTCTGCCTTTAATTGTGCGGGATTGCTGTAAATCTTGGTTACAATAAATATTAAAGATCGGGAAAAAGGGAAGACGCCAGCGTAGGAAAGAAATTCAAAAACAACAAGTCAGAATTAAATAGCAAAGGGAAAAATGAGACCACCACTAAGAAGATGTTTTTCAGCACTGATGTATTAAAGGAATCTTGCGCGGAAAAATCATGATTCTATTTCAGCCATAAATCACTGGCTTGAGACTCATTATCCACGATAATAGTGAAAAGAACTGAAGTATTGCTTTCGTTTTGATTAGAAATTCGAAAACTCGAAAAGGCTGCTACGCGTTCGAATTGCCCACGGACGTCTTTCACGAATGCTGGCGACGGGGATGCTCAAACTTGGTTCTTGGAGTGCATTCACTAGAAGCTCTTTCTGGCCTTCTGCTTCGTTGCATTCACATCTTACACTTCTACTCCATCCTATTCCATCGATCGATTTGTCTCCACTCTCCGAAATCGCGCGCTTTAACCCGATTCTCTCATTGCGTCGCCTGGTACGTAGCCGGCCAAACGCCGTCTTCTTTCCATGCCTCGCCTGGCTCTGCCTCCTGGTCCTTCGATGGTCCATAACGTGTAGTTTTTGTACGTTTGTTTCTCTTCAGAAACCGAATCTTCATGCGTGAAACTTTGTGTGCTATTTCCAGTGATCACAACTGACATATTCATGTTAGGAAAGAGTGCAAGAATTTTCCGCGCAAGATTCCTTTAATTAGTGAGCATTCTGCCCGTGCCAGCATTAAGTATGACCAAGTGTCTAGCTATTAACCCTGTAAACATGCTCTGCTTTCACTAGCAGTTCACCAAACATCAACCAAGTGTTGTCACTTCTCCAACCTTCTCTGGAGGGCAATTATATACGCTGAGCAACCCTGATGAATTAGAGACGTTTTCGACGGAATGGTGCTCACTGAATAACAATGAACCCACTGCGCCAATGAAATTCTCATCTAGGCACAGTCTTTGCACGATTTCACTTCAATGTAGAAGTCAAATCGAATCACACAACAAACAGGACCAGCATTCATATCATCCGTCCGCATGTAAATGGTGATCAATGATATGTCCCTTACCCACGGCACGACTCACTCGCGCTGTTTCTCTGAATAAATCGAAAATATTCATGTTTATAAAATTTGAATAGCTGAGAACTACTGAAGGGCATTGTTCATAGTTTGCGCCACGAGAGGAGGACGCTCGAACCGAACGAATCTGCGCAAATGCGAAATGAATGAAGTGCGTATCGATCCACAAAATGGGAGGGGCTTCGAATCGCGCATTGGAATCTGCGAATCCTCTTGAAAGGAATTAGTGTCTATCGATCAGTCAATCGGAGATCGCAGCATCGAAACGGCGGTGCGAAAATCCTCTAGCAACGCTAATAGGGCGTGGTTTACTACGTCGATACGCATCTAAACCTTTTCGCATCCGCGTTCGCGCGTGCGCGGATTCACCTGGTCGATACGTATCTTTTTCTTTTCGCAGATTCGAATATTCCGATGGTTCCAAAACTATGAACAATGCCTAGGATCAACTTCAATGCAACACCCCCAGCAGAAGTTGTGTCTAAAATATCTTTCAGTGGAGTGTGGAACTCGAGTAAGCCTCGAGAGTACCAGCAGCTTGCCCTTGTTGCAGCTTGTAGGTGCGCGACTATGACAATGGCGCTAGGATCTCAGAAAGTCAGTATTTGCCAACTAATTTTACATTTGGACGAATTTTCTAGCAACAACCGCAGGCCACGGCAATGTCTGATTGGGCCACGTATTAGCGGGTATCAGAAGGCACGGGCTTGTGGAGCAGCATGGAAGAGCAGTTCGTACAACTCGGGCTTGCTGAAAAAAAACTCGATCTGGAAGTGTTGCTTCAAGCAACGACTACTGTGACAACTTGAAGATTTCGTCTACGACAACAAAGATATCAAGACTCACAGTTACTTATGTGGATATGAGGAGACCGTAGAAGTTTGGATGGAGCAAACGTAATTGCTTGAGCTGATCGGAGACATGGCACCACAAGAGGGAGATTAAACAATTTGTGAAGCTTGACACGGAACGAGTCTGAAATGCAATCGCACTGGAATCACGCAGAAATCATCAAATCTAGAATGCGCTAAAAGTTCTGACCGCTTGACAAAGCACTGCTATACCGCAGAAAAAGATAGCAGCACGAATTCAAGTTATGTGAAGGTGATCAACAACCAAACACTTACATACACTCGGAGTTGATACGGTCACCTTTGGCCTGAACGAACTGATGAAAGCAATGCGGCAGAGCACCTACCTTTCAACAACGCCGGTTATAGTTATCCAAATTACCCCACAACAGCCTTTGGTATTGCACCTTATATCAATCCCGGGCTTGATCTTACTGGGAAACACACGGACTAGCTCCGAAGTGGAATATAAGCAGGCGTTGCACACGCTTACAGTTTACACCACTGACATCAATTGCTGATTGGTTTTGACTACAACAACGTGAAGCCAAGTAGAACCTCTCTCGTCTCGCCGATACAGCCAAAAACTACGGCCGGATGTAAAGTTCTTGATACAACCCTCCAGCGAAGCCGTGAAGAGTGGCAGACCTACGGTTTCACAATAGAGTAAAATCATTTGTTCTCCGGTTCAACCTTCACAGAGGAGCTTGTGACGAATTAGACAATGAAAATCTCCAGCGCGCAGAACACAGAAGCTGGTCTTCCATTTTCGGTCCAAGCTGAAGCTGTGGGCCCAAGCTGAAGAAACTGCATCAAGTTCTAGTGAGTGTATGGAGACGATTACCTTTCCCCTATCCAATCACATAACATTCTTACTGATTCCCTTCATTCCTTTAGCAATATCGAGTACTTTCCAAGCGATCAATACTTTTGCAGCACCCTACATAAGTAAAAAAAGAACCGACGTTGTTCCGTATCGTCAGCGAGGGGGCACTGCACGTGAAGGAAAGATGACCATCCAGCAGGCAGAAATACCTGGGACATGGTGGCTACCACGTTTTTCTGAAAAAAAAAGTTTCGGTTCCGTCTCCTCTCACTAACGAGCCATATTTCAAAAGAGAAAGGGAAAGAAAATAAACCTCAAACAAATCATTATCCTAAAATCTATCACATCTAGCTACTACAGTATGGGGTATAAATATGGTTAAAAATTGTAGTACAACCCAGGCCAGAAGATTTTGAACGGGATATCAAAGGTAGCAAAGTTTAACCACCTCATCATACAAATGTTGTCAGTTCCTATTCGATATACTGCTGAACTTAATAACATCCTTCAAACGTACCCCACAGACATGACATCTTTCACAATTTTATCTGGTACTTTTTGAGAGCAGATTTTACCGAATATTCGCACTGTGTTGTCGTTCTTCAAGTTCAAACAGGTGAACACGATGTCGGTCAATGCTGACCGACAGTTGTATAAGTTAATGAAGGCGAATGGAACCCGAGGTTTTTTATGAAAATGATTATTACTCAAACGCCTTAATTCACAATATGGGCTGTGACCTGTGCTCTTTACAAATGCCGGGATTTTTTTCTTTTATCAGTTAACAACTGCAAAATCACGCCGCAGTAACACTTTGGAGACCGCGCATGTTTCACTTTTTGGAAGTTTGGTGGGAATTCAATGAAATTTTTAGGAAAGTTGTCAAGCCAAATTGGAAAGAAAATTCTACCGGGCAATGCAGAAGAATCCTCATCGAATGTAACGGAAAAGAAAGCAAAAGGAAAACTTAGCATTTTTATTTCATTTTCGAAATGTGAGCTGAAAGGTCCTACGCGGTCGACGGACTGCAGCTCACATATAGGCTGCATGAAGCTGCAAGGGTGTTAATTACAATTACAGAGCTCTCATTATTGTCAGCAAAGTGTTAACGTGATAAAATACGTTCGACTCGACCTCTTATCAAAGTGTCACTGGCAACAGAAGGTCCATTTGTAGCAAAAATTTTGAGGTCTGTCTGAGGAACGAGCGAAACGAACCATTTTAAATTATTTCGTGTATAATGTTTTTTTCTTTCTTACTTAGACAACAAACAAACATAGTTCCTGGATGCTTCTAGTAGCAAGCGCACCACTTGCAGGCACATCGAAGTCACTTCTTAGCCGCCCTACCACTTAGTGTCTGTTATTCCTTCGCCGACGATCCATTTGACCATCGATTTATCCATTAAAGAAATCGGTCACCTAAGTTTGTCAATGCCAAGCAGTGCCCAGTCAGACAGATGTTCACCTTTGTCAGGTACACGAAATTTTTCCACATCGCTCTCATATAAGAACTTTGTAGGCTTCCAAATACGGTTAGAATATCAACATCATCGGAAGGAACACTCATATGCATAATAAGGGAGAACACTGCTAAATTCCGCCTTACATACCCACCCCTCTCAATCTTGGAAGAATACTACGAGATATTAGTGCAATCCCAACACACATTTGATTATGATGAGGCAAAATCAAGTTCAAGTGACACTTATCGTGCAAAAACTCTCGTCCCATGTGCGCGTCAAGGAAAAACACGCTATTGACAATGTGTTAATATCGACCTATTAAGCTGGCCAATCTTCAATCAATCGTTCGTCACGAAGTCCAAGAAATTGCTCAACACCAGACTCACACAGGAAACAATCCGTGACGCGACAGGAGATATGGCGGCTAGTCAGATTCTATTCATACCCGAGCAAGAGTGCTGACTAAATCTAACTGACGTTCTCTCTAACCTGCTTGTTTCCTTGAGAGCAGCAGCGAAAACGCAAGAGTTCTAAGAGTGAAGAACCGAACATTTCCCGATGTATTTCGAAGAATTCCTCACCGATCTTTACACACGCGTCTTCATTCGCGACCCGTGCCAGAAGCTTTTAGTAATTTTCGACGATGTTTTCCTTTGCACGACTGATGCAGCTTGTCCTTTTTGGAATTTATAAGACCAGTCGTACCGTCCGACTACGTCGCGTTCTACTCTTTTTCGTGAATCGAAATACCCAGCTGACGCCGGATATTCCTCCCATGCACACCCTCTTGACAGTACCCGTTAACTTATATCACCTTTTCCTCAGTTTGATTTCGTTCCTGATACCGCACACTCAACACTGCAGTATTTATACCGTGCCACACTCCATCAGCTCTTGAAGCGATAAACTTCTCTATTACCTTTTTGGGTATGTAAGTCTCCCAAATGTGGCAGATACTGTCCTCTTGTTTCACGATGTTTTCCTGCCATCATTCCCCATTAGAGATCAACATTTCAATATTTCTGTACTGCATCGACGTTTCGTAAACTGTAATTCGCTACCCAAGCATCTGAAAGCTCTATTTCAATCGATATCGATCGATAGTGTGTGACCAGACGAATTTCCACATTTGTGCACCTTGGCACTTCGACAGATTTTGGAATAAGTCCCGCCTACTTGGTTGGGCTCCGCACATTACCGTACTCTTTTTTAGCTGAGCTCTGCATGCCCCAAATGAAAACGCAGGGTTCCCTTTATATTCAAAATAATGCAGGCTTTGGCTTCTCTGTAGATTTTGGAGTAAGTCCAACCCATTGGGCCATCCCCCGCCCAGTACCGTACCCACTTTTACCTGTCCCCAACAGTTCTGGGGCAGCTTGTCCCATCCCTGCCCCAGTTGTTACCATGGCCCAACTGTTTTCTTGGTATACGTAACGAGCGAGCCCTGGTTACAAACAAACATGGAGACAGACAAACACAACAGACTACTGCTTTCTATATGGAGGGGATTGTATTTTTAGCCTCAACACACAATTCTTCGCATTGTTTCGTTTGATAGTTGCGAATCTGTCGTCAGTTTCCTCATGTTTTAACTGCATTTTGTTGGATACACTTTTGACAATATTCACGAGCATCCTAGAGTTGGATACACTTTTGACAATATTCACGAGCATCCTAGAGTCGGAAGGGTTAGCGTTAACCGTGTGAGGCCACAAATACCATCTGTTACAATAAGGTAGAGCCAATCACCAAACAGTGGTATTCAAAACATGGAACTTCAGAAGGATTG
>MU890859.1:0-12675 GCA_036418205.1 Ostertagia ostertagi
GCCCAATGTCTGTGATGTGCTACGCATCCCTGAATGAACAGATCTCAAGTAGAGCGTGTTCTGGTGTGCTTGCTCTCACTACACAAAACAAAAACTGTTCCATATCTTAGAGACCGTAAAAAGAACGGAGACTGAGCAGAGTCTGAACGTTTATGGTACGGTGTTTATTATGAGATACTTTGGGGTAAAATGATGATGGTTCTTCCGCCCTCGAAACTCCACATCTTTAAAGGCGGATTTTCGATGAAAAGGTAGCTTATTGGAAATAAGGGTAGAGGTGGTCAGTGAAGTAGGGATGAAGAAGAACTGTGTGAAACGTCAGGAACCCGAGAAATGGAACTCCTTCTTTGCCCGTTGATTCTAGGGGCGAGACATTCGGATTTTCTAAGGGGGACCGGCACGCAGTTCGCATCGAGGAATATGCTCAATAATCTAGCATGGCCTTCATAGCAGCGCGATTGGCGCGCTATTGGGATGGTACGCCCGCTCTTGCATAGTCTCCTCTGGGTCTCTAGTCGCTTAGCACAAAGTTTCGGTGTGACGCACACGTAAGAGTGTGGAGCCGACTTGGAATCTTAGGAATAAGATCTCCTCGAATGAATACAGCTATAGGAGACTATAATTATTGTAGACGGATTTTCGATGAAAAGTTAGCTCATTAGAATAAGGGTAGAGGTGATCAGTGAAGTAGGGATGAAGAAGAAACCATGTGAAACAGCCCGGAACCCGAGAAACAGGGCTCCCTCCTTGCCCGTTGATTTCATGGCAAGAAAACAACTGTGCAGGTAGATGCTGTCTCGATTCTAATAATAATCCATAATAAACCCTATTTCTCAATCGTTTCAATTGCTGAGCGCCAATCTCTAATAAGCATGAAGAGTTTTCGCTAATTACAACTTAGTTTACTCTTCTCAAACAATATTGAATCCGTTTGAGAAGGCAAAGTGCGTGCATCTACTTGCATCTACAAAGTGCGTGCTCCTCATCGAAGTTAATGACACAGTTGGTCTTCATGAAAATTAGCATAAGGGATTATCCTCCGAATTCAATTGAGGTGACGGACCAAGAAGGGCTTCAGTTGAATCGTTGGGCACTTAGCAAGACAGGGCGCACGCAAGAGAAAGCGCGGCAAAGCTGGTGCAGGGAGTAGTGATGGGATCATGTTGTCTTCGTCACTCGAGTTCAGCGAAACTATGTATGGCGTGTGAGCCTGAACAGCCTGCTCTGTGCGTCATCGGGATTTCGAAGTTGGAGAAATCGCTCAAGAAAGTTTACAATGAGCTCAACGCCGACTATCTACACGCCAGGTTCAGTCCTAAAGCTAAAGCTTGTCCTAAAGCTTGCTTCCGTGTAAAACAAAGATCGTTTCGAAAACTAACTTTGTTTTTTGTTCGATTTTGTTTGTCAACCTTTAGTAAATTACCACTTTACCACTTTTCACTACTTGGCCCTATTTACCTTTGTCGATTTTTCATGACCACTTTACCTCTTTGCCGTAACTAGTGGTCAACTTATACCAGGCTGTCGGACAAGTCTCAGGCCATTTGCCATATTTTTTATATTTACTTTTCTTCTTTAGCGCAGTCAACAACTTACAATGATATGCCCAGCATAATCAACAGCATGTTGCCTTTCAGCAGATACCATGCAGATGGCGTTAGTCCAGAAATACTGAACTTTGGAGAAGAAAAACTCGAAGAAGACCTTTTCGAGTAGATCCGAATCATCAAACTCTCCTTTTTTAGTTTGTTCGATAGCAAAAAGAGGCTGGTGGTAGTTTGTTGCAGTCGGGTCTATCATAAAACACCGAGCGGGTCAGATCGTCCCATAAGAAGCTTGGAGGTTTCTGCTGATCCTTTTCAGGTAATTCATAGATGAGCTTTGCCGAGATAAAGCTAACTTGATCATGTTTTCCAATTATTGTGCCGGCGACCCTATCCCTTTCTTTATATTATTGTCCACCAATAGCATTGAAGTCTGCTTGCTGGGACTCTCAGCAGCCAAAACATTTGCAGCTTCACCAACTTCAACCCTTTCAGCCCTGAATTTTTTCCCGTGGAGAAATTTTTTTCTAGCTATTGTTTATTACTTGTGAGCATATAGGTATCATTATGGCGAAATTTGGAAGCTATTCGATCACAAACAAGAAACTAGGAAGCTTTGAAAATTGGCCACCTTCTTAGTTTTTAAGCTTATGTCGAAACAATTCCAAATTTCTTAGTTATGTCGAAAAATTTTATGATCTTGCACAACATTATATCAGACCTTTTTGAATAAATAAAATGATATGCCAGGTATTTTAGAAATGACTGACAGCTTGCTGAGACCAGTGCCGATTCGTTGGTACACTTGCTTTGAAATTTAGACTTCTACAGTACCTAGACTATTAGAGTAATAGACTTCCCGAAAACCTAATGTACAATAATAGAACCATTAACGACGACCATTTCACATGACTATGCCTATCCTATTTCCTTACATTTTTATTTGTAGGGCGCTAAAAATCAAAAATCATCTTTTCAGCATATATGCCAGTTTTTCAGGCTGCGTTCATGCTGGCTCTTGTGGTGTTTATATTTATGGTGGTCTGGCTGCCTTACAATGCCTACTTTCTTCTCAGCAGTTTCCTACCCCTACCCGAAAATCGGAAGGTTAGCAATTCGATATTAATTGTTTGTGAGTCATTTGTAAGAGGATTCGTTTGGCCACCTCACGATGCAATCTTTCTGTTCTTTTTATTCTTATCGTGGATGATGGGTCTCAAGCCAGTGATTTATGGCTGAAATAGAATCATTGGAAACCCGTGAAGGATTCCTTTAAGGCTACGCTTAGGCTTAGGCTTGTTACGAGGCAATCATAGGTGTGATCTCAGGTGACTTGACCTCGGTAGGAGAACTAATATACACCCCGGGTGGATCTGATCAACTCCAAAAACGAGCCTCACCGAAAATTGCAAATGCGGCCTCACGTTCAAACTGTCCAAATGGACGGTTCCCTGCTTGTATCACAGCTATAGTCGCTGGGAAGAGCTCGAACTTACCATTGTTTTCCGGATTTCTCATCAAAAGAGCTGCACTATCGTCGTTTCTATCCTATGCTCGAGGAATACGCGTTCTGCCCTACCGCACTACATGAGGGTCTAAATAAATGAAAGATTTGAAAGCGTGATGGTCCATGTGAATCCAGCGTTCTAGGGCTACCTTCACAACAGGCATTCTTGACACTCTTGAATTGACCTGCAATTTTTATTTTCAGACTGGTTTGTATATTTACATAAATATTTACTGGTTAGGGATGTCATCCACGGTTTTCAATCCAATTATCTACTATTTCATGAATAAAAGGTAGGTATCAACAATTCCTCATGTTTGATTTGATTTTTTCAATCTTGAGTTTGCTTGAAGAACAAAGCTTCAGATGAGGTTCAGCGCACAGCTGTGGTCATTCTGAATTTTCAGATTCCGAGTTGGTTTCCGTCATGCCTTCCGGTGGATTCCCTGCCTGCATGAAAATCGAGCCGAATACTTGTCAGTTCTGTCAAGCAAAGGGAGAACCTCGTATTCACTAGGACGAACTGCCCGAACGGACTTACTGTCTACCGCGTAGACCTGCTGCATTCCGTCCGTTGTTGTACCTTTATGTTGTGTGATCTGCAATAAATATTCTGTACAGAAAGCTCTTGCTCCATATATTTTCACGTTTTTAAGCGTATGAAGTTCACATTAGTCAGTCGAGCTGGAACTCATCTTCACTCACGTAGGCTAGAGCTCTTTCACACGTGCAATTATTTCAAGGTATAAGAACAAGTGACGCAAGTCAACTGTAGTTTTCTGTCAACTCCTTGATTACGGTACCTCAACCGAAACATATGGCGGCTGCATTTTTCAAATCGTTGGATTGACAATGGCTGGGACAAATCCTGAGATACGAAAGACCAGACATACATAAGGCTACATAAGGCTTTGTGCTTAACACGGAGACCGAGTGTTGAATGAGTGAGACCGAACCGAATGAGAATGAAAAAAACAAGAATGTTTAACTTTTTGCGGCCGCAGAAGACTTCATTAGATAAGAATATTGTTGATATTGAGAAAAATCTGATCGAATGAAATGGGACGAAAAACAAAAGGGAAAACCTAACACTTATTTATAAAATAGGGGTCGTAAGGTCACACACGGTTGTGGGTTGCATGGGCTTCAAGGTGTCAAAGTACTTGGTTGTTAAGTCAGCTGTGTTTTGGATAGAAACAACATTCACCAGAACAGCAATACTTTGACAGCTCAGCCTCATACTCCTCGTCTTTTTGTAGAACGAAAAATGAACGTTTGTTTCCTCGTTGCGTGGTTTTCGTAAAGCATGCCTGACCACAGTGTGTAGGAGTCTGTTATCGTTGGACTAACCTCTTGTCGATACAGTACTTAAGACGAATTTACGATGGAAAAGCAACCCATTCCAAATTGAGGTAGAGATGGTGAGTAGTACCAGAAAGAAAGCGAAACCACGAAAAACGGCCCAGAACCGGAGAAATGGGACCCCTTCCTTGTCCGTTGATTTGAGCATTGATGGGACTCTCATCGCTTTGCCCTCTTCAACCCTACGCTCTCTCAGCTATCTAATCACTCGCCACCTATTGTACTACGGCGAGTGATCAGACGATCGGTGGGCGGAGATCGCCGAACTCGCCAACTTTGAGCCATGCTAGATCTCAGAGGTCAAATCTTTCGATGCCGATTGCGTGTCTGTCCGCACCCTCAAGAGATTCACCGCTCTCCCCACTAGGCGATTTCTCCCTTCTTCGACCTTCGTTCTTTCCGTGCAATCCTCCTTAAAGCAACAGTTCAGGAACGGTTTCGCGGGAAAAACCACCAATAATGAAGTTGTAGATGAAAACCAGACGATTAATGTATGAAAAACTGGAAAAAAACGTCGGGGAGGGTCTTAGACAGGTACTCTCCCTCTGCCGCTCAGCAATGGATAAAGACGCACGTTGGACGAGTTGTCTGAACGTGCCCGCTGTGAAACGCGCTCCATTTTTCAATCAATTTTCCCTGTGGTCCCAAAACGAGCACGATTGCCGATGCGTCCAATGACGGCCGGCAAGGGGGCGGGATTGGGGAAATCCCCAAGACTCGCTCCCCGACGTTTTTTCCCAGTTTTTTCATAGCATTAAATCGTCTGGTTTTCATCTACAACTTTCATTATTGGTGGTTTTTCCCGCGACCGTTCCTGAACTGTTGCTTTAATTTCGCGCGGGTCGTCGCGGGGCTTGACGGAAGAGAAACTTGGCATCTGAGGTAACCCTCGACGCGGGACACAAAGACTCAACATGCACAGCTCCTTGACCTTATCGAAGAATGGGCTGGTCGTTGGAGCGTATGAATTTTTTTACGCGGCGTTCGAAAAGTGAGTGTGTTTTTTGCAAAATTCAGAATATATAAGTGAAATTACAATTAGATTTAGCACCATTACTCTAAGGCATCGAATTAGCGAGTTAGAGGAAGGAAGTGCTTGCTTGTTGACCAGAAGATAAGTTTGGGGGTTCATCCGACCTGTGCTGCAAAAGCATCCCGGGGCTGCTATTCCGGGTTTCATTCTGCAATTGTAGCAGGCGAGACTCATAAGGTTTGAAGATAACGTCTTTCATTTTTTAACGAGCAGTGCGACTAGTGAAAACACCTCTTCAGTACCACTCATTTTTTGAAAATTTTTTTCCTTTTTTTTCCATTGTGTTTTTCTTAAAGTTATTGTTGTGTTCCGAATTCCTTTTGAAGTTCATGGATAAATCAAATCCAAACACAAATCATTTTGCACAAAATTTTTTCTTTGAAATGCTCTCACGGTCTTTAGCGTTTTTAAAGTGATTCCTACTATCTGTTCTCGACTCCCTACGCCCGCCTTCTCCATCTGCTCGCGTTAGCAGTAGCCACAGACTTCTTAGCGACGAATGGCAGCGACCCGATACAGATGGCATCATTTAAGAAATAAACGCGAGGATGGCCTTATTGCAGCGTTCCGTGCCGTTGTTCACGCTTTTTTCTCATCCATAAACCACCTTCAGCTCGATTTGCGGTCGGCTGCTTTTCGCCGTAAACCCCGCGATGAGAAACAGAAGTTGGCAAATTGTTGAGAAATCCAATTCTTTAATCACCCTGTATAGGAAAATCAATACGATTTATCGTTCCTGGAAATAAAAGTTCAAATTCAAGGACGACAGCAACAAATGAGTCGTGCGCTGCAGGAGGCAAGGTCAACCGTATGTTGGTACAAGTACCGAAGGATAGGGGCCGTATATGGTCCACGAGGTCGGAGGGGGTCGTAACTGCGATAATCGGCAGGGGAGTCGTATAACTTCGTATGCATCGGCAAATCATATGTACACGTATGACACACCATGTGCAAGATTTGTTAGTCGCACAACCCTTTGAAAGCAACAGTTCCAGGACGAATTTACGAGGTAAAAACCGTTGATAATGTAGTTATAGCCCACAATTTGACCGACAGTAATGAAAAAACCAAAGAAAAACGCGGAATAAGGCTTTGAACAGGAACTCACCCTCTGCCCTTAGCGATGAGAGAAGACGCGTGCTGGACGAGTTGTCCGAACCTGCGCTCCAATTGCAATTGCTGGCAAATAGCCATAATAGTTGGCTATTTGCCAACTCTTGCAATTGGAGTGCAATCTCTAGCTCATTCACTAACAGTTCGATCACCCCTCAAACTACTGCAATTCGACCCTTCCATTTAGCTGGGAGCCCTTCCATTTAGCTGGGGAAGCCTTGATTCCGCTAATAACTGACTGACTTGGTAGCCATTACAACAGATTACAACATTACATAACACCACATAACATAACAACATTAGAACAACAAAAAAAGAAGCAATTCCACTGCAACCGGCAGGATCAGATTGATTACTTTAAAGGACAGAGTTCAAATACCCCGTATCCGAACAACGAGCACCAATGCTGTAGCCAATCACGGCTGGCAAGTGGGCGGTCCCGAAGAAATTTTCAACCACACCCATCTTTGAGGATTTAAACGCCCTTTTTGGGCTTTTCCCAGGTGAGTTTTCTTTATAACTTCACTTCAGATGTTTTCCAATAGGGCCTGCGTATACTTTAGTGCCATTAGTATTGAAAGAAGCAGACCCTGCTTGGGACTGTTGCTTTACTCGGGTTATTAGAGACAAAATACTATTTGAAAGTGTAGGAAAGTGTAATTTTGAGTGACTTTTATCACAATTACGAATCATCACAAAAAAAGAGTAGACTAAGGACAGTCACATTCCCATACCACCAAAGTCTCACATAAAATGCTCACATGGAACTATGAATAACCAAGCACACAAACTGAGATATGTTTTCTAAAAATACAAATTATTAATGAACACATAGTTGACGATATGGCAGATCAGTGCACTAGAGAAAAAGCAGACAGTAAAGTACAGAAATTTGTAATAATACAGTACAATGCACAAAGGATAGCAAAGAAGATAAATTAGAAAAGGGAATAGGAAAGTCAAACAAGCGAGTTCAGAATACATCATAAATGAATCATGCCAGTTCGGCATGAAAAGCTCACAAAGTATTCTTGGGAGGTTGAAGTAGTACATATTGTAAAAGATCAGAGTTCCAAACAGGTGCTTCCACCCACACACGCCCTCTGTTTAGCAACATACGCTTTCGAGATCTCTGAATCAGTCTAAGTCGGGGATACACCGGCCACGAAATCCCGCATTCACCTCGTAATTTCATCGAAATCCACTCCAAGGATTGTGTGCGCCACTCCCTCGCAACCTGTAAAAATATATCATGAATATCATGTCTCCGGAGGTTCTCAAAATAAATGGAATATTATATAAAGAGGACAATATTCCACAGGAATTCCACACCATCGTCTGAAAACTCTGAAGTAAATGGGTTGTCCAGAATATCCTTCAACACCCTGAACAAAATTCTGTCGAAGAAATCAAAGCCCCTTCAACTGTTTTGGCGCTGATTACTGTAGTATATCGTCGGAGCTGCCATACGAAGGTATAGTGCAACATTGCAGCATCATGGCTCATACTCTCTGTCTGACTCAGCTTATTTAGACCACGCATATTACGCTGTTACTTTACACGACTCCGCTTGACTGTTGGCAGGGTCACATATGTGCTCGCCATCAGCAAGAGAGGCATTCATACGGACTACAAAGTGTTCGTTAGCCCATGGCTTCGGACTGGATAAATTAAATTCAAGGATAATCTATGCCGATACTGCAAGTAAAACGCAAGCTGAAATTGTATTAGATGTTGGCATTTCAGATTTATTTTTAATTGGGTATTATTGGTAGCTGGGTTTATTGTTTGCACGCGCCCTTGTTATCCGCCTGCGAAGCTTTCGTGTGACTGCTCCCCATTGTGGCAGTCTTCAGTCTTGCAGTTCACTGCTGCTCCCGTCGACTAACCTGGTTCATACGCGCTCGCGTAATGAATGCCGGTTACCTTTGAATCTGTAGCCCTTAGTGTAAAATGGTCTCTCGTGTAAACTGTGCACTGCCGAAAGAAGCGATCCGGTACGCATCCCCGACTCGGATCACCCAGCCGCTTCTTGATACTAATTAATAGAGCGGAGATAAGGTCAATTCATCTACCTTTTACACGCGTTGCCATTACTAGCACCCTATGTGATCTACTATGTAACAATATTATTCTCACATATATCTAGAACAATTTTTCAAACAAAAAAATCAAGGCTTAGCTCAACAATAACACAGAGCGATGTGGTAAGAGGAAGACTAATGGTTCCCCACTAACCTATCATTACTCAGTGTGCCAACCGTCCATGGAAGTCCGCAGTGCGACAAGTCTGCCACGTACTCGCCTCAGCCCCTCGGCTCGACATTCGTGAACAATGAAACGTGATCGATTCCCTCAAAAACAGGAATTTGAGGATAAAGGGAACTACGAAAAAAGATAACACTTGCCTAACAAATGATCAAGAACGAAGCCGATCTCAGTACTACCTATCCATTGTCGGCTACCCAAAAACTTCTCTCTTTGTCACCGATCTCCACCAAACACTAAAAAAACGCTTGAATTTAATTCAACGAGTAGTTACTGGAAACTGTGTATCTACCAATGGGCAACACATAGTAAGCCCTCCGGATGGAATTGCTGACTCAGTGTTCGTTGAATGATGGACTCGAGGGGCCACTTCTTTCTGCTCTGGGCTTTAGTGATAGGGATCAGGATAAAGCCGTTGACTACGCTGAAGGAAGAGTTTTGATAGCACTTTTATTCGACCTTTTTGGTAATGATCGGCCGAATCAGTCTGGAATGGCGCGGAAAAGCGATCCTGAGCCAAGAATCGGATATTTTTGCCCCAGGGGGAGGGTAGGTGAGGGAGGAGCTTCATTGTGGGGAGACCACTCAAAATATGCAAAAAATGGATTAGGTATCGACGACGTAGGATATTTCACCGGTTCTTATTCCTAGCATTACTTTGATCCTTATCGTTTAAGCCGCAGAACAGAAAAAATTGACCCCTTCAAACGCCATTTTCATATCTCGAATGATAAAACAAACGTACCCGTTGTATTTCTGCGTGACTGGGCACTGGTTTATCTGTGAAGCCATTGAGGATGAACCAACTCCAAATAGACTGCAAACTGCGATAGGCGCATCCCCAACCTACAACATGAACGTGAACTTTCTCAAGTTTCAAACGCAGCGTGAGCATCGTAATGCGCCACTTGTCGAAGGATGAACAATGAAGTGCGTGAACCACTCACAGAACTCCAGACTAGGCCTTAGGCAGGGGAAGGGATTCTGAGGAAAGATGTGAGCGACCTTTGTTCTCCTTTACATTTCTCCTGCCTCTCAGACTTCCCCTTAGCGTTACCTATCGGCGGTTTCAAAATGCCATGTTTTGAATGACCCGCTGAGGACATGAGCGCCAGATGCACGGCTTGGTGTCAGAAACGTTACAGTTCGCTAAAACTGCTGCTGGAAAACTGAGAACAGGGTCCGGCTCAAATAAATAGACAGTTCTATCTAGCTCATTTTAGTCCAACTCGATGTACTCTTCAACGAATTGAAGAGAACAGGAGTTAGAGGCTGTCTGGTAATAATATACAGCAAGCTCACTGCACCTTTTCCTTTTCACTACATCTTCATTTAGATCTGTGGACGGGCGGTGCGAAAAACAAAAATTCTTAATTCGGTTCCAGATTTGCTCAGGAGACCGGGAAAAATGGTGAGGGTGTGTACCGTGTCACTAAAGAGGAAGCCCACCCACTGTGGGAGAGGGTCCTCCAGATTGGGCAGCGTTTGCTATAATAAAAAAATTCACAACTTGGTTACAAGAAATACGAAGCAGGGAAAATGGTGGAAAGGAGCAGTTGGGGAGCACAAGGCACATTTGAAATGAGCGGACGTCAAAAGACAATTGGCGGAGCATGCCCTTAGGTGTGCGGGATTGCTATAAACCTTCCTAATACGGTTGAGAGAAATATAAAAGATCGGGAAAAAAGGGAAGACTCCAGCGTAGGAATGGAATTCAAAAACAACAAGTTAGAATTAAATAGCATAGGGAAAAATGAGCACCATACCTAAGAAAACTCTTTTCAGTATCGATGTACTAATTAACAAAAACATCTGCCTCATTCCATATTGCCGTATCTAAGTATGGCACGCATCTGAAGTGCGCAGCACCCTGGTGAAACATAGCTTGCTTTATTAGCAATTTACTACACATTCTAGTGTTGTCATTCCCAACTTTCTCTGAGAAGGGCTTTTGACAGGATGGAGCTCACTGAGTGACAATGAAGCCACCGCATCAATTACAAATCTCATCAATAAGCCAGTCTTTTCACCATTTCACTTTCAGTGTAAGAATGATACACAACAAACAAACCAGCATCATCCATTCCGTCCTGCATGTAGTGGTGATAATGGTAATCTCCCTTCACTACGGAGACGACTCCTCGCGGTTTATCTAGATGAGTGAATGTATTCTCTTTAATAAAATGACAGCTCTAAAAAAAGTATGAGAGTCAACTTTGAAGCAACACCCCCAGCTGAAGTTCGTGTCGAAGAATCTATTCAGTGGGTGGGATAGAGTAGCCCACGAGTAGCACAGATGTGCCGTTGTCGCGGCTCGAAAGTGCGCGACAATGGCGCTAGGGTCTTACAAAGTGAAGCATTTGGCGACTAATCTTAGCGTTGGACGAGTTACGTCGCGCACACCCATGACACGCAACGTGGATTACGGCGTAGCGGCTAATTCAAATACGCGCGGGTTAGTTGAGCCGTGGAGCAGGCAAGTTCGTACAACTCGTCTGGCCCCGCCCCTTCCTTTTCAAGGAGATTTCTGTTTTGGGCTTCATCGACGGTTTTCTTTGCTTCTTTTTTCATTTTTAGTCAACTTCGGCATCCACAACTTCACTGTCAACCGCTGTGACCTCAGAAACCCGATCTTGAAGTGTTGCTTCAAGCAACAACTACTGTGACAACTTGAAGATTTCGTCTACGACACAAAGACATTAAGACTCACAGTTACTTATGTGGATATGAGGAGACCGTAGAAGTTTGGATGGAGCAAACGTAACTGCTTGAGCTGATCGGAGACATGGCACCACAAGAGGGAGATTAAACAATTTGTGAAGCTTGACACGGAACGAGTCTGAAATGCAATAGTACTGGAAGGAATCATCACATCTAGTATGCGCTAAAAGTTCTGACCGCTTGATAAAGCGCTGCTATACCGCAGAAAAAGATAGCAGCACGAATTCAAGTTCATGTGGAGGTGATCAGCAACCAAACACTTATATACCCTTGGATGCTGATTGATTTTGACTACAACAACGTGAAGCCAAGTAGAACCTCCCTCGCCTCGCCGATACAGCCAAAAACTACGGCCGGATGTAAAGTTCTTGATACAACCCTCCAGCGAAGCCGTGAAGAGTGGCAGACCTACGGTTTCACAATAGAGTAAAATCATTTGTTCTCTGGTTCAACCTTCACAGAAAAGCTTGTGACGAATTGAACAATGGCAATCTCCAGCGCAGAACACAGAAGCTGGTTCCCAGCTGGTTTCAGCCAAGCTGAAGCTGTGGGCCCAAGCTGAAGAAATTGCATCAAGTTCTAGTGAGTGTATGGAGACGATTACCTTTCCCCTATCCAATCACATAACATTCTTACTGATTCCCTTCATTCCTTTAGCAATATCGAGTACTTTCCAAGCGATCAATACTTTTGCAGCACCCTACATAAGTAAAAAAAGAACCGACGTTGTTCCGTATCGTCAGCGAGGGGGCACTGCACGTGAAGGAAAGATGACCATCCAGCAGGCAGAAATACCTGGGACATGGTGGCTACCACGTTTTTCTGAAAAAAAAAAGTTTCGGTTCCGTCTCCTCTCACTAACGAGCCATATTTCAAAAGAGAAAGGGAAAGAAAATAAACCTCAAACAAATCATTATCCTAAAATCTATCACATCTAGCTACTACAGTATGGGGTATAAATATGGTTAAAAAAATTGTAGTACAACCCAGGCCAGAAGATTTTGAACGGGATATCAAAGTCAAGATCTCTTAATATTGTGCTGTCCCGGAGCCTCATCAGCACCTAAATATTGTATAACACAGAGAGGCACCAAAATTTTATTTCAAAAGAATTCCAAAAGTTCAGA